>JAODKL010000002.1:11166-24009 GCA_026780765.1 Petrocephalus schoutedeni | reverse complement strand
CCCCGCACTCCCCCCCCCCCCCCCCCCCCCCCCATCCCCTACTAAACAATTCCTGTGGCCCGCTATGTTGTAAATACAACGCTGCGACTTCCAAGGCTGAGAAGTTTTCCGCGGTTTTCCCAGTTTCAACAGCGAAGCAGCTCCTGGATTTAGCATCCAAACCTAGACCGTAAAGATTAGCTTGTTCTGAAATGAATCTTGTCATGCACACTAAGAAGTAGATCTATCGGCTATTTTATTTCGTTATATCGGTTATCTCGTTTAGTACATGAATATTAGTATAGAAAACAAATTTCCTAAGGTTTATATAATAAGGCGGCGAACGTATAGTTAAAAAAAGGTTTCCATAACATTATATTCCAAATGGTTTTAATTTTTGTTGTACTTGCTTGCCAATGAAACACTAATCATGACGTTAAACATCAACAGGACACCAATGAAAGATATTTAAAAATAGAGGCCTATACACAAATATATAATACACGTCAATCTTCTGCTACCTTTTTCTGGTTTGGGTTGCATGGAAATATATATTACATATTTATTTAAAATTTTGAAAACGATAATTATATTGAACTGCTTTTCGGTGCAATAATAAGGGAAATCCTACTTAATTATGTGGGAGTCGCAATACTTTTTAGCATACTAACGGCAAATGAAAACAAATCTAACACCATCCCGTTGTCAGGGTGCATAGTCCCATTAAAATTTTGAGTTTAGTATCTAAAATCTTCCAGGCATGTATCGCGGTGAATTGCAAGAATGAGCGGACGCAGTGGGAAATATTGGTCGATGTAATGAACCTTACTGCTTTCTGCTCGGTACGGAGAACACTTCGATGTTTATAATATTCCCGTAACATACAGTATGCAGTTAAACGCCCCTTGTGCCTCCATACAGATACGCACAATAGGGGAGAACGGAACAGTGATGGTGATTTTGCCCCCCAATGAAATGGGACCTCAGGGCAGTTTTGGCAGGGAGACCGCAGTGGAAGAAATGCATTAGTAACGCCAAAGTAAAGAGGATGTAGGACACAAACTGGGGTGAGCTATGACACTGCCGGAGCCAGCTTACCAAGACGCTGGTCTGTCATAAACAAAAGCAAAAAAAGCGCAAGTATCCACGGACATTTTGTTAAATCTGCATCTCGCTACATTATTCTATGCAAATATAGGACACACGTGGAATAATAATGAAAATAATAACAATAACAACAACAACGATAATAATTAGAATTATTGTTATTATTATTATTGGTGTTGTTATGTATGTGGTATTCATTAGGTTTTTTAGCAGGCCTATCTATTGTAAAACACGCCTGATTTATTATGACATATTTGAAAAAATCTTCCTTACTTTTTATAATTATACCTATTTCGCTGTGCCGTAATGCTGGTACGTTGTTTGCTTTCTAAGCGTTGCTAAAGGCATCGCTCTCTGTTTCTGCGGTGCTGTAAAATGCGGGCCATAGCACCATGTGAGTGCATGTAGCAGAGTTTCATTGAAAGCTAAGTGGAAAGCGCGCGTCACCCAGCGCATTGTTTGATCCCCGACCTAAACAAAGTCCAGCGTCCGCACATTGATCAGCGCTGCCGAGCCCCATCTCCTGATTCAACGTCCCGTTTAAAGACAGGCATACGTCATAATAATGCCAGCGCTGCTTTACTTATCCGACTTTATACATTTAGTCTGTGTTTCGAGATTATATAAATATGCAAACGCATGCGTTTACATATATTATCCCTATTACCCTTCACGAATATTGGTTATTCTTAAATAAATTACACAGAGATACTTTTTCTGTTATTTGAATCCATGACGTTCTGCGTACATATTTATGGTAAACTAATATCAGAGTTTTCAGGTTCTTCCTTTCTGGTTTTTAAACTGTAAAGTATTCAACTTGTCCATAAATACCCCTATTTCAATAACCAATTATTTAATTAGGATCCCAATGGCATTCGATGTATTGTAATTAAAATAATATAAGACTTCCTTACTGTTTACGGCACACCGGCGCCTTTCCGCTCATTAGCATTAATATTTTAACGTTTTGGATTTAGTAGGAGCAAAGCTATTGGCTTGTACAATATAATATTACTGTATTACTTTAAGAAGTTATTTCGTTATAACCGAATCTCCCTTTTTCGAATATAGTGTAGTTGTGCAATAAAAGTTATTGAACTTCTGCAGTAAACGATGACGTCTTTTGACAAATATCTACACAGGTGGACAGAGAGGGGGGTCTGCAAATTTCTGTATATGTATGTGTGTGTGTGTGTGTGTGCATATACATACATATATATGTTGAATTTCCCCGCGCCAGCTGTTTAGATATTTTTCAAAAGATGTAATTTTTGTATAGAAGTTTTGCCTAGCTTTATGTGTGTGTGTGTATACATACATATGAAAAATTATCTTTTTTGGAAAATATCTAAACAGGTAGGCAGGGAAGCTCTGCATATATATGTAGGCTTATATATGGAACATTATACCGGGCTTATAATGCAAGTCCGTTAATCCAATTTTAACTTTTTAATCTTTTAACTTCCAGTACAAAAGATAATGTGCATTGGCTTTTTCATTCCTTCCCACGGTTAAATCGCCTGTCAAAGAATAACCAGAAATGAAACGAAAAAGTAATATCTATATATTTATATGACATCTGTTACCTTAAGTCATGGGAAATACCAGGAATCTTGTATTTAATATAAGGTCTGAATTGCCTAATTGTTCTCCGAGATACTACTTGTTAATGCTGTTGTCCTTGTCATCTTTGCTAAAATATCCATTGCAAACTCTATTTGACTTAATTCCTTGATTTCATACGTGTAAATTGAAAATAAATCTAGTTTTGGCCCTTTAAAATATTTATCTAATATCTTCGTCAATTTTTAAAAAGGAAATACAATAGTGCCGGAGTGTATTTACCCCTATTATTATTTTCTGACGCGGACTAACATTGCAGTTCGATACATACTGTCCAACTTTCTACTCTCGTGTCTCATTAATGGAAATTTTAATTTTTCTACAATATAACGAATTAGTGTAAGTAATTGTTGCTTCCTTCATTACGAACAGATGTTCTAAATAAATCTATTGTTTTCTTCAAGTAAATGAAAAAAAATTAAATAAAATATGTGTGCACTTTGACACATTAATCCATCTTCCATACTTTACTACTACACAAAAGCACAGGAAAATAAACTTGCATGAATCTGTGAGTGTCTTTCGTATAGTAATGATCTTGATTGTCGATTCATTTTCGTTTTATTCAGCCAATTAAAAATCACGCAGGTGTATCATTCCTTTCTGGGACGACTCCAAAATGCTGACAAAAAAAAGATGCGAGACTTTTTTCAGTATTATAAAATGTAACCTCTTTCACAAACTGCTTAGAATATGACAAATTATCCGGCCAACCTGTAACATCCAAAATGTGGGTATAGATAGGTAGGTAGACAAAACAGAAAAAATAAATAAGTAAACAGGCACATTCGTAAGCAATATGTATGAGGGGATGTTTCACGTTTGCGGCATTGTGACATATAAGCTACAAACCAGTAACCCTCCATGGTGTCATCGCGTAGCTGACACTAGTATGGGAAAGTGGTAAGCAATATAGCCAGCATCCGTAGGCCTATTAGTGTGAGATCATTCCTCAGAGCAGTGTTGACTGGGTCATAAACATGATTATAAACCACAAAAAACAACACCAGCCGCACTAATATTAATAATGATTATGATGCTAATAATTCAAGTTGTGCGTATGAGGGGGAAAAATGAGCTGCGTCACATACATTTTACCGAAATTGTTTAACTACAAATTACAGCAGCTGCGAAGGGTCTGTTTGCGTTTATTACATTTACAAAAGAATTCTTAATAATTTGCGAATCTGCTTATAAATAGAGTAGAAGGCACAGTTTCTGTGCGCCAGAGAGATGGAGGAGAATGATATATAAATGCCCCGAGGTGCATTTCGAGGGGTATGAACTGTCTCCGAGTCAGAATAATCAGGTGGAAACACAGACACAAACACCAGCTCTCACTACTGAAATATTTACCGTCGTTTGCACCTAAATGGAGTGAAAACGCTCCGAGAGCCTTGTCGTCAACATTAACATCAATTTCAAGTTAAATTCTCACGCCGCGCTATAAAAACTGCAAATAGCATGTTGTGTTACTAGGAAAGACTTGCCTCCTACATAATACTTATATTAGCCTTTTGCGCACGTCTCAGTGCACTTTGTATTAATGCATGCAGAAAGTGGCAAGACATAATTTTATACGGACGGAAAGATTGTAACCTAAGTGATTTGATCTATAAATAGAGGATATTGAAACAACGGTCGAATCTACCTTTTGCCCCCTACGAATTAAATCTAATTAAATAATCATTTGTACTTTTGAACATATTACATCAAAAAGTGCTTGAAGGTAATATTGTGGAACACGATATTCTCTAAACAAATCGAAAAGATTTCCCGTTACTCTCCAAAATGCGTACCCCCCTTGCGCCGGTGTCTGTCCTGCCATCTGATTACGGTCATATTGTTCCTATATGTGCGGAGAATAATGTGGACCAATCCTAAAACGATTAGTACGTAAAATACAGACATTTTTAAGTGACAACCTTAATAATGCGTTGTTCGCCTTGCTGACAGTTCTATTAACATACTTGTTGCTCTTGATGATAACGTTCGTAGTATAAATAACCGACGGAGTATTCATACCTCCTACACGAATCAGTACATGTATGTACGGTGTAATGGGAGATAACGGACATTTTATGCTTAAAATTGTACAACATTGTGGCCAGTAAAAAATGTTGGAGACTACCTCGGTTTTCCGGTTATGAGAGGCTAAGGCATGGCCTAGCCCGCCTTTCTGATTTTGTAGTATTTGTTACATTTGTTATATTTTCTAACAGCTTATTTCCAAGCTTTTGCTGTGGTTTGAATCTCATTAGAAATTATAGCGCTCCCCCTAAACATTTTTACTGTACTGTCAGAAACGATCCCGCACCCCTGGCCTTGTTCTGCAAGGTACCCCTCCTCCCTGATTGAAGTCCCTCTCCACCTGTCCTCATATACTTCTGCACTTCTTAATTTGGCATTTCTGTTTTTTAACTCAGTTTGCTAACAGTTTTTTCATTTGGAAAGGTGGCCCGGCTGCCGTTCCGTCCCGAGCCAAGGAGCCAGCGATGTCTCTCACAACACTGCATCCCATTACGATCCCTCTAACTTCAAATGGACTCTTCACGGGCACAAAGGATTCACAAAAGATGCTGACCTGTAGAGAGGCCTGCCTGTAACAGATCCACCTTGTCGAAAACCTCTCCACTGAACCCTTCCGACAATACCAGGAACCCAAGCCTGGACTCGAGGCCAAGTGGGTGCCCACATGGTGGGGGGGGGGGGGGGCTTGAATGCCACCATTAAAGCTACCTTGTTTTCCATAACCACTGGTGTGACTCATCTGTTTAATATTGAAATGCGTTGGGCTGAGTGTGCTTCTGCGTGACCTTCGAACGTGAACCGAAATGTTAAATAACGACAAAATAAACAAAATGACGAGCTGCATCCAGCCGGTCGCACTTTAGGAGACTCGCTAAGGATTATAAACAACTTCACGGTGGGTGTTATTTCATTTTCAGGTAGACACACTGGACGGATGAAACATTTAACTCTCTTGTTTACGGAAGCGACTCATTCCATCGGTGATGTCCCAGCTCTCGTTGTTTTAGCTTGTTTAACCAGATTAAGTAGAAATTGCAATTTTGTATAACTGGATTCATAAGACTTTTGGGACATAGCAAAGCAAACTGAGCAGATTAGATAAATAAGTTCTTTGGCAACGGTTTAATAAGGCTTATGACCATTGTGCATGGTAAGGTGCGTGGCATTTCGTCGTGCCACAGGGCTCGCGGTGAATGGACCGGGAGCTCCTGGGTAACGCCAGGCCTTCTCGCAGAGAAGTTGAGCAGCCTCGTCGAGTTTCCATCACGGCGCTATTCTGGTATGTTCTCTGCGCTCAGCAGCATAGGTGCGTCTGCACTATTACTGTGTGACAGTGTGACGGATACCTCCTGAGTCACTGCTAAACCTTCACGTGTCCTGCGGTATTAGTCTTACACGCAAACACGCATGCACACACACTCACAAAGCTTTTATGAAATACGAACACTTACAGTCGAAGTGGCACCCTTATTCCCAGAATACAGATTTTGAACCTATGCAAACACTTTATAAAAAATGTCAGCTATATAACTTAGATATATAAATATAGTCTTTTCTTGTTGTTGTTTTTAGCCCTTTTTTCATCCCTCCATCCTTACCCTTTCTCACTCTCCCTCTTCCCCCGACTATTACCATTTGATCCTTTCCCCAAGTCCCCTGGCCAAACCCCAGCATAACCATCCCCCCCCCCAGTCCCAAAGAGGGAGGAACTTCAAAGTGGGTTCAGGTAATTAGCGGCTGAAGGGAATCTAATCTAAACCATCGGCCTTGCTTTGCACCCAAGCCTGCTGCCACAGCCTGCTAACCGGGGAGTGCCGATTCCCCGTAGCTCCCAAATCTGCTTCCTCTGTACCGCCGTGCCAAGCCCGCAGTTATCACATCTGCATTTCAAACGCACTGTCTCTGGCATTAATTATTAATTAGCCTACAGTCACCCTGGAGGATTGGGGATTCAGCCTGCAGATACTTATTCATTGACCTCTACCTTGGACCCCCCCAACCCCCACACCCCCCCACTCTCATGCCCCCTTTTCTCTTCTTGTGGGGAAATCCCTCACAGAATATGTAAACCTATTCCCTTTTGAATCAGATGGCTCAGACCCCCCCACTCCCTGTTATAAGGCCGCTTCTTCTGGCTTTGCCAAACGGTGCACATTCGAGGCCGCGGGTTAGCAGCGGTGAGTTAAAGAGCCCAGGCAGATGGTGGCTGTTTTGTTTTCTCCAGTGCAGACACTGCAAGTCCCCCCCCACCCCACCCCAAACGTAGGCTACATATGGGCTCTGGCTAAAATTCAGAGATACTTTGGATGCCTCTGTATCCCATGTCTGTCAGGGAGGCTCCGCCAGACCGCCAGGGAGGAACACGTTCGTTGCATATTTCACTGGTGGCTTGGGTCACGCTGGAGGACGTCTCTCCATCCCCTTGTCAAGAATGGGGGGGGGGGGTTGATCCCTCTCCGCAGCCTCCAGGTCCTGGGCACAGGGCACTGGCAGGCTGAGGGGAACGCATATGCCCTTTCCTTTGGAGGCCCAGGACCCATGCCCGGTGAGAGGAAATGGTTTTTCCAAGACGCTTTAGGCCTGAGCCAGAGGGGGTCAGTGCCCCGACGCCCTCTTATTGGCAGTGGCCCAGCTGTCTTATCCTAGAGACCCCGAGAGCGACCCAAGCTGGCAGGAAACCCGGCATGCCCTCCGCGAGGCTTCTGCGGATCTCCACGGCTGCCCCGCAACAGCATCGGGTGGTGGGGGGGGGATTGGGGCGCTAGCCTGCTCTGCTCGCGATCTGGAGGTATAAATAGACACGACGGAGGGTGGCGAGAAACCCGGCTGCTGGTACCACAGGAGAGAGAGACATGGAAAAGACTGGCAGGACACTTTCAAGGATCCTGGGGTGGGGGGAATGGAATTGGGGTTTATCTGAATAAATCTGTAAATGGGGGGGGGGGCAGGGAGAGGAAGAGGAGAGACCGGGAAGCAGGCACAACTCAAAAGTTTTGTTCTAAGTGAAAGTGAAGCGGTTTTCCCGTGGCCCCGAGACAGACAGGGGCGCCTTTTCATCCGAACAGACAGGGCTGTACTTTCTGCTGCATCTCTCCCGGTTCTGCCTCTTTGATTTTTGGAGGCCGCCTGCAAACGTCTCCTAGATCTCGTTGGGGGCCCTGCTCAGCTCGCTCCTGGCAGCTCCCCGCCTTATCGTCAGCCGTTGAACGGTGACCTTTGAAAAGCCCCCCCAGCGAAGGATCCCCAGCTGGTTAAAGGCGTGGCGAGGGGGCCTTTGGAGACACCCTCCCATCTGCCTGGGGGGGGGGGGGGGGCGGAGGGAGGAGCAGCACCTCCTGCAAAGCGGAACCCCTCAGCCGACTGCCGACCTACAGCGTAGCGGTGGAACCTCATTAGATGGTGCTGGGCTGCGACACTGACCCCCCCGCCCCCCCCCACATGGCTGTGGCGACGCGTGTGAACCTGTAAATCACCAGGGAGCTCTGCAGACACCTTTTTATACATATAATCAGGCCTGGAGGAAAGGAATGGATGGGGGTCCAGGGGAGGCGGGGAGGGGGATTCTCATTAAAACTGGCGGCGAAATGTTAACACTGGTCGGCACAGGGAAGGGTACGCGTTAACACCGGTCAGCCCATGGCACTGGGAAGGGTATACCTTAGCACCAGCCAGCCTGTGGCACTGGGAAGGGTACGCCTTAACACCAGCTAGCCTGTGGCACTGGGAAGGTTACCCCTTGGTACCAGCTGGTCTGTGGTACTGGGAAGTGTATGTCTTAACACCAGCGAGCCCGTGGCATTGGGAAGGGAATGCCTTAACACCAGCCGGCCTGTGGCACTGGAATAGGTATGCCTTAGCACCAGCCGGCCTGTGGCACTGGGAAGGGAATGCCTTAACACCAGCCAATCTGTGGCACTGGAAAAGGTATGCCTTAACACTGGTCATCCCTTGGCACTGGGGACGGAATGCCTTTACAATGGACTGCTCATATCACTGAGAAGGGCACACCTTAACACCGGTCATCCCATGGCACTGGGGAGGGAATGCCTTTACACTGGACTGCTCATATCACTGGGAAGGGCACGCCTTGACACTGGTCATCCCGTGGAACTGGGGACGGAACGCCTTTACAATGGACTGCTCATATCACTGGGAAGGGCACACCTTGACACTGGTCATCCCGTGGAACTGGGGACGGAACGCCTTTACAATGGACTGCTCATATCACTGGGAAGGGCACACCTTAACACCTGTCAGCCCGTGGCACTGGGAAGGGAACGCCTTTACACTAGACTGCCCATAGCACTGGGACGGGTACATCTTAACACCGGCTGACCTGGTGGCCTGTTTACACAGCAGTGGGTGACACGCTTGGTGGGTTTAATACCAAAACAGTTCAAAAACAAACACTGATTATGCAAATATAATGGGGCAGGCAATTAAAAACTAATCAAATAAAAAAAAAAAACTGCATAACACCATTCTGCAAAACTCCGGGTCTGTGATAAACTTTCCCAAAGCAGCGGCAAGATCCCAAAACCAGTCTGGATGTGGATCGGTCCCCTGGAATAAAACGGGCCAGGGCGGCCCTCACAAGCTTGTAAATGTGTAAAATTGTTAATGAGGTGAATTTCTGGGTGAGGAACAGTAGAAGGGATGCTGGAGCTGGGGGCTTAATGGGCTTGTCTCTACAGCCATCATGGGTAGACGTCACTCAAGCTCACACAGATGTCAAGGGCACTGATAAATGTTCTGGAACGTTCCGAGCAGGGTGAGGGGGTCAATGTGGGGGCAGGATATGCACGGTAGTAGGAACCCCCCTGGTTCCATAACACAGATGTACTATATATATCGCCCATCAAGCCACCTAGGAGTGGACAGGCCGCACAGAAAAGCCATTGTGCCACGCTGAAGAGCTCTTTCCCGTCCTCTGCGCTCAGTTTATCAAGGACTGAGTTTTCGCCATTTCTGCTCTTTGTGGAATGGCTTGTGGTTCAGGACCACAGCGACGTGTCTAGTTTATTAACCAGCGGTAAGGGCAGCTTTAAAACCAGAAGGTGACAATGCAAAACAAAAGACAAAACCCTTTTAAGCAGCGTCTGTGTAACCAAGCTGCTGGGATGAGTCAGAGTGGGGCGAAGACGTACGAAAAATCACAGGACGTGGCACTAATTTGTGCGATCATTAAGGAATTATTTCAATTTTAATTGACCTTTTGAATACGGGGGTACATTACAGCTACGCTTTGCACATTTTTCCTTTGCCCCACGACACTAATCAAGCCTCAGAGCTGTCACAGTCTGGCCCTCCACTATCATAAGGGGGTAGGAGGACCCATCAGTGTTCTGCTTATTCACACCCGCAGAGAGTAATCAGTCACCCCATTGATTTTCAAGCATCCGTACATTTCCCATAATGCCTATCCGTTACAGGGTCACGGGGAGCCTAGAGCATATCCCAGAATGCACAGGGCAGGAGGCAGCAGATACCCTGGATGGGATGGTAGTCCAACTCAGTTTATGTTATGGCATCAGTTTATGTCATGGCATGGCTTTGGTTTACCAGGTGACTGCAGAGTATGTAGTGGAAACCTACTGAGGTCCATACTTTGGTAATTCCTGACATCAGTGCTGCCACTGGTATTGCTGCTGTTGCCATATCTGTGAGCTATATGAGGCGTGTGGGTAACTAGAGCTTCCAGAGAAACCCGTTGGCACACAAAGTCATTAGTCAAAGTACCATATTAGTAATACTGCTTAATCCATCCATCTTCCATACTGCTTATCCAGCGCAGGATCAGGTTAGGCCCGGAGTCTATCCCAGGATGCACAGGGTGCAAGGCTAGATGGGATGGCAGTCCATTTGACCCCCTCTAAACCAAAAGCTTTGATGCAACAGTGCCCCCCCACTGAACTGGCATATCACCCTAAGTTTTAAGCAATACGATGTCAAGTACAAATGTGAATGTGTGTCAGTGTGAATTGAATGTAAATATAATGATATTTCGGGGTAAAAATCACTACTGTGAATCGCCAGCTTGCAGAATGATTTGGAGATGATTGTATTTCTCCCTGCACTGTAAGTCTTAGCGTCAGACTAAAAGCACCTTTTGGATGGGATCATGCAGCAGGTGTCCAGCTCTGGGTAGGACCCAGCCCCCGAACTGCCACAACCCACAGACGCATTATTAGGCAAATTGCATTCGCGGGTATTTCTGATGGGTCGCGCTCTGATTTTTTTGTAATGCCCCTGCTTTGCCCTCGGCGGTGGCTGCCCTACTTACAGGAAGATGCTTATCTTCAAGCGAGCGCTGTCCCACAGCCGCCTCCTGACTCTGCTCCACCCCGGGGCTCCACCGCTGTCTGATCGCCGCAGGCCATGCAGAGGCGAGATGCTTTAGCCATTTCGTAACCAGGATGTACGGGGGACCATCTACCGGATTCCCTCCCTTCAGCAAAAGGACTGCTGCTACCTTCAGACAGTCTATGGTGGGTGTTGGGCGGGGGGTGGGTAGCCAGCTGTTTGAATGGACCAGAACCGCTTACAGAACATTCATTTGTTCAGTGTGCAATAACCACCGTGCTAAGGGCATACTTGTGGTTTTTAACACCGGTAGGTACCAAGGGTTAAATGAGAATCAGAGAGGAGGGCGTTGTCCTGACAGGTACAGAGAGGATAAGCCACCCTGTACATTAGTTTATTAATGATGCATTAGGCATTTACTTGATGTATTAATGATCACAGTCTTAAAGATGCAGTTTGTTTGTTTGTTAGCATGTTGTGTTACCATTTTAAAGCAATGCAAAATCAACTAAAAGACATGATTAAAAAGTTATTTTTCACTTGATATGGGCATTTTACATATCACATGGTTAAACAGTATGTGCATTTAAAAATATATATTGTCAAACTTAAAAATGCATCAATGTGGCTTATCACTACAAGTAATATTCTTGCTTTTTCATTCCTAATTTTCCTGTGGAAATGCATTCAAATATCGCGTCTTAGACATTCTTATACAGGTGTTACCTTTAGCAGAGTCTAGCTGCTAAGTGAAGTTTGGCAGCAGTACGGTAAGCAAAATGATTCAAAACGCTAAAACATGGGACAGGAATCAAGGCATCACGTAGGAATATCTCAAATGAATGTCTGATCTACTAATTAGTAGATCTGAGGTACCCATGAAAACTAACATTAAAGCTGATGAAAAACATGATTTTTAGTGCTAAACTGACCTTTTATTAAATAATTCACTTTAAATCTTTTACTAAGTATTGGGACATTGAGAAAAAAAAGCTTAATGTTGAAAGAGGCGAAGCTGGGCCCTGGCTAAGTGCGATCTGGGCATGAGGAGGCCGAGCCGGGCTCCACCAGGCTCTGCCTATATTTAATCCCCTATACCCAAATTTCTGCCCTTGCACTTTGGCAGTACAATTTATTTCTGAGCCCCTTACTATGGAGTCTATCTATCTATCTATCTATCTATCTATCTATCTATCTAATCTATGTATCTATCTATCTATCTATCTAATCTATCTATCTATCAGCCATTATTTGTTGTTGGCACAGTCCTGAATCACAAACTCAAGTGACCCATTCCTCTAAGGTTTTTTCGCCTTTTACTGCTTCAGCCCCATGTCCTGATATCAAACAGGCCTTTCTGTGGCCAGCTAAACCCACTGTCTCCTTGTTTCCAAACACTTTCTATACCCATTCAGGCTCTGCTGCCTACCCAGCGCTCTGATAACACTTTTTTTGTCGCTCCTCATTGTTATGAAATTAATACATATTAATTACAATTACAGGAAGGCAGGGATGTGTCAGCTTTCTCCTATTGTCATGCCCACTGGTGCTAAGGCTCTGCATTGTGGGAAACTCTATGGGTGTCATCCAATCTGCTTTCTTACCCAGGATGACATGCATAGCTAATTTTTTCCCTGAATTTTAGATGCGAATCCCTTCAAGGCTGATGGGGCCTGTTTGTAAGTGTCGCAGGATCACAGGTGCGTGACAAGAATCCTGGCAGGCCGCTGCTCACATGGGACCCCTCCCCATATAACCTGGTGTTGGGGTGGGGGGGGGCGCGGGGGGGGGGGGGGG
>JAODKL010000001.1:49928211-49947001 GCA_026780765.1 Petrocephalus schoutedeni | reverse complement strand
AAGAGCCCGCATGCCAATCAGCGGGAAACAATATCTCCGCGCATCATTAAGGAGCCATGCAATAGCAGACACTCCGATCATTCTGACTAAACACTTATGTTTGTAAGAAAGCTAAATCGAATGTAGTGTAAGCCAAGACATACGGCACGCGTAACAGCCCTTCCCCTACCTTTCCGCTGGATGTCCGGTGGAAGGGGGAGCAATCCTAGCATTGTACAATCTGTATTGTACTTAATATAATTACTACTTTCTCCATTTACAAACAATATCTTAAACATATTAAAGAAATTGTTTAATTGTACTTTACATACTATCCAATAAACATCAGGAATCGGTTTATATGTTACTGCTATATACCGATGGAATTTTGGAAGCAGTATAAGTTATCCATATAACCTGTACTTTCTTACAATGTGAAATACCTACATTGAATGTAAGATAGATTTTCAGTATAGATATCAGTATGTTTGTTTCCGTCTTCTATATGTCCAGGTTCTGCAATCAAATTTCCCCCAGGGAGAAGTGCTTGTAACATCCTATTAATCATGTTGCTGTTCCATTGGGTGTTGTGTGCCCTCTGTGACAATGTCATGTTGCCAGGGTTGATGTCTCTGGAGAACCACTAAACACAGAAGTCTTTCAAATATAAATGAGCAGGATGTCACTAATATAACAAATAACTTAATAGAATTAAAATAACAGGAAACATACAAGTTATGTACACAAAATGCATTAAATAATTGAATGCTATATATTTCACCATAATAAAATAATTATTTATGTAAAATTAGGAAATAGTGACATACATTTTACATGACATCAGTGATATTAGATAACCCAACTCAGTGCAAGTTGAATGATCTGTCAAGTGAAATCTGGTGGAGGCCTTTAAACAGACATTCATTAAAAGAGGAATATTTAACCAGCAGAGAAGGTGATGGCTTCCTTTTTGAGTCATTGAGATTTGCATTGTCATGGCCCTCGGGTACGTTTTCTGAACATTGTGACACTCTGCTGAATATAGCACAGTGTTGGTACTTTGATCTTTGAAAGCATTGAAGAGCTAGAATTATGATCTTTAATTATCCAAAAAAGCACCACAGTGTACTCTATAAGTGACTATCATGTATCTTTGTGATTATGCCATTACCCTAAAAAGAGGAGGCAAAAGTTAACTTGGCACAGTGACGACAGACTTGTCTATGATAGCTTATTGTGATCAGACATTTCAGGGTGATGTTGGAGGTAAATGGGATTTCTTGGGTTTGGGGTAGAAATGTTTACACAAAGAAATCTAGTCATCCATCCAAATGGCAAGTTATATACATTTTACATGTAAAATGGATTTTGCATACTTGCCAAGTGCCATCCATGTAAAAAATATGTATAAAATATATAAAATAATGCAAAGGCAAGTGAGTGCAAATGGCAATTGAGGCCTCAGTTGGGAGGATGAGTAAGTGAGGTGAATGTCAACAGATCAGTGTTCAGCTGGGTAGGCGATTCAGGATGTTAACAGCTTGAGGGAAGAAGCTGTTCCTGAGTCTGGAAGTGCGGGCGTAGAGACTTCTGTAGCGCCTCCCAGAGGGCAGGAGGGAGAACAAACTGTGGTTGGGGTGGGTGGGGTTCCTGCTGATGCTAAGACCTCTACGAAGGCACTGTTTGTGGTGGATGTCTTTTATTGCAGGGAGTTTCCTTGCCTTGCCTAGCCTTCGCTCAGCAGATGTGCAGTTACCATACCACACAGTGATGCAGCTGGCTAGGGTGCTTTCTATAGTGCAGCGGTAGAAGGTGGAGAGGATTTTGGGAGAGAGGTGTGCAGTCCTGAGCTTCCTCAGGAAATGCAGGCGTTGCTGTGCTTTCTTCATGAGGAAGTCAGTGTTTGTCATCCAGGATAGGTGTACTCCAAGAAATTTAAAGCTGGGTACACGCTCCATTTCAACCCCATTAATATATATGGATGGATGGCTGCAGGTTTTGGACTTCCTGAAGTATACGACCAACTTGCTCATCTTCTACACGTTGAGGATGAGACTGTCAGAAGCATACCATGTTCTGAGGTGCTGGTTCTCGTCCCTGTAGGATGTTTTGTCGTTGTTGGTGATCCGCCCTATAATTGTGGTGTCATCTGCAAATTTTGTTATTGTTATTTGAGTGGCGGGCAGTCATGAGTAAAAAGGGAGTAGAGGAGGGGGATCAGGACATAGCCTTGGGTTGTGCCAGTGCTGAGGGACAGGGTGGAGGAGGTGTGTTTGCTTAGCTTTACCGACTGTGGTCTGTTGGTAAGGAAGTCCAGGGTCCAGTTACAGAGGGAGGGGCTGAGGCCAAGCGGGAGGAGTTTAGATATTAGCTTTGAGGGGTTGATGGTGTTGAAGGCGGAGTAATGAACAGCATCCGGATGAAACTGTATTTATGTTCCATGTGGGTCAGGGCAGAGTGTAGGGCAATAGCGATGGCATCCTCCGTGGATCTTTTGGCACAGAAGGCAAACTGAAAAGGGTAGAGTGTGGGGGGAATGATACATAAAGCACTTCATGGCAATTGGGGTGAGTGCTATGGGTCGGTAGTCTTCCAGGCATGTGGGTGTTGATTTCTTGGGTATAGGGATGATGGAAGGTGTTTTTAGGCAGGTGGGGACTGTAGACTGAGACAGAGAGAAGTTGAAGATTGAGGCGAACACCGCAGTCAGCTGGTCAGAGCATTCCTGGAGGACCCATCCTGGTATGCCATCTGGGCCAGCAGCCTTTTGTGTGCTCACTCTGTGAAGAGCTCCTCTAACCTTAGCAGTGGTCAGATTGAGTACTGGGGCTCCTGGGTGGGTGGGGAGTTTGGTGGCTGGACTGGTGTTGTCAAAGCGGGCATAGAAGAGATTTATTTCATTTGGTAGGGAAGTACAGTATTATGGACAGTTGGGCCAGAGTTGGAACTTTTGAAGACCATGCTGGACTGGATTCCTTGCCACAAGCGCCTGGGGTTGGAGTTGTTGTGGAAGTGATCTTCTATTTGAAGGGATTATTTGAGTTTGGCAGATCTGATGCCTTTTTTGAGGTTAGATCTGGCTGAGCTGTACGCTTCGCTGTTTCCTGACTTGAATGCTGCGTCACGGGCTTTCAGCAGCTGTCTGACCTCGTTGGTCATCCAGGGTTTTTGGTTTGGAAAGGTGCAGATGGATTTCTTTGTGGTGACAGCCTCAATGCAGAAGTTAATTTATGATAATACAGCAGATGTGAATTCATTGATGTCTGTGAGCGAGTCTTGGGAGGTAGAGTGTGCGGAGGTACTCCAATCGGTGTTGTCAAAACAGTCCTCCAGTTCAGAAACAGCACCCTCTGGCCAGACAGTGACTGCCTTTACTACTGGCTTGATCCATTTAATGAGGGGTCTGGAGGCTGGGGTCAGGAACAGGCAAAGGTGGTCAGACTTCCCAAGGTGGGGGCTTGCAATATCAATGCAGCTTCAAAGTAAAATTCCACAGAAAAAAATTATGCTAAACATTTTCCCCTAACTTAAAGTCATGCACGTAGGATTAAATGCCATTGGCTCTGGGGATGAATCTAAAAGTGCCTTCCAATGTCGTAACACCCCAATTTAAGGTGAACTGCAAATACAGTATTGTGATATTGTATGCTATAGCTGTATTGAAAATAATTATTGCAAATAACATAAATCCGACGCCATGGTGATGCAGTGGTTAGCACTGTTGCCTCAAATCTCTAGGACCAGCGCTCCTCCCAGGTTCCATGTGTGTGGAGTTTGCATGATCTCCCCTTGTCATCATTTATTTGAGAACATAAATGTAAAGACTACCTGTCTCTTTCATCATTTCGTCCACAGGAATAGAAAAGATGCCTTCCCTGGAGCTCAGGAGTACAAGATCATATAAGCATTAAAACATATCGCAGCAGGTGATGAGAGACAATTGCACTTCTTACAGTATTTGAAGCAGTTACAAAAACCATTTTGAGTAAATGGACAGATGACAAATCTTTTAATAGTAATGCTTGATTATGTTATAATACGTCTAAGAAACTTTTCTTTGTTCCTGATTTTTCCTCTAAGCATTTTCAACAAGTGGATAATCAGGGTTATACAATTTTTATGTCACCCCAAGTACACTGTATTAAGCTGTCTAGTCCAAGAATGTAAGGTGCCGACTTTATACAATGCCAGAGTGGTACTGCTGCCATTTTATGAACAATTCTTTTATCTGTGTGGATATAAAATTTGTTTTACGTAATAACATGGTTCACTCACTCACCAAACCTCAAGTCTAATAAAAGCTGATAAGTACAATCCATGCCACCCCCACTGAAACAGCAGAGATACATTAAGGAGCCAAATACTCAAGTGTCTAAAGAGACCTTTTTGCCAATGGCATATATGTCAGATCAACAAATGTTGTTTATAAAATAAAATAAAATCTACCAAAAAGAGCAAAATTGACTGTATAACGCTAAATCTACCTCATAAAATGCAATGTGTCTGATATTGGTGGTGACAGTTTTGGTATCCTACCCTGGGTGAAACACGCATACTTGCTACCAAGCTACATCTGTGATCCACCACCTTTTCCTGCCTTCTGTTTACATGGAAACATAAATGCATGTCCTCTTCCTATGATCTTCATTCCTCAGCCAGTTCCTGATACCACGCATTACAGTGTCACTAATCCCAATGTGCTAGTGCTACATTATAGCACTGATAAGACAGAAGCACCACATTTACAGAAATGGGGTGTATCCTGATTTACAGCTCAAATAATCTGTCTTCAGTGACAAGACCCAGCCTCTGCGATTTCCAGTTACCAGTGGATAGTTTGTAAAGTGTGCATTTAGTGATCAAATTATCCAATTAATCCTATGTACATGCTGTTTAAGCCTCTCAGATATAATTAAATGAACATATCAAAGTTAGGTATGTGGTAATAGGCATGTTTAGTGAAGGGGAAACAGGATCGAGGATTGCTTGCACTTTTAAGAGGAGGAGCTCAAAAACGTCTTATTCTGAACAGCATATGAATGTGAATTGTATGTTTAAGTGAACAAATGACAGGATAACAGATGGAAAGTAGGAATAAAAATAGAACCACCGTCAGGAATTACAAAGTTATGCACACATTAGGTTCATCATCATAGGTTATTACCCTATCAGTACTTACTATAACCTATTTAACCACCTGCTACAAGGCTTTTTTCAAAAATAATGTTTACTCAATATATCAATGATAACCTTTAGGGATTGTTTACCACCTGTAATAGATAACATTGTTTATTACTGACCATAACAATTTATTTAGCTGCCAATGCAGTTACCTTAAGCTGTTTGAAAGTTTTGCATTAGCATTTTCCTGTCTAATGCAGTGTGTCACAGATTGCATTGAGAGGTACAGCATTTATAAGAGAAGGTATACACATTTAGGCTGTCAGATTTCTTATTAACTAGCTATTTAAAAATTCCAATAGCTGAATTATTCCAGAAGACCAGGAGGACTAAAAACGTGCACAATGTTAATAAACAAGAATCACTGGTCTAACAAGGGTTAGCAAATTCCTTGGAACTTGCAATTCAATCAGAATCCTGAGGTCTGCCAGAAATAGGACATGTCGGTAGTTTGGAAATCAGCAGTCAATTTTAATCCATTCACAGGTACTTTGGGTGTGCAACAAAAGTGTGACCTACTTTCATTTCAGCTGTAGTCAGGGGAAGCTTAATGAGATTGCTAAGCAGTAAATGCCTCTCCAGTGTCGAATGGCAACGGTAGTGGGACCAGAGAAATTTCAGCCAGTCTTTCTGTCCATTCTTATTTTGACAAGCCCCTGAAAAACAAACAATCTTGAACTGAAAATTACTTTTACGGCCTCAAATGTCAGGTTGGAAGGACCTCAAGATCTTTAAATAGTACGAACAGGGGAAATTCTTGGAAAATCTTGGGGAGTTTGGGATCAGTGATATGGTATTAGAGACACCTAGTGTTACAACAAGGTAGTGCTGTCACTATAAAGTATAAGGGAGGGGGTTTCAAAAGTAGAAATAATGTTTTGTAAAAGCTATATGTACTATCATCTGTACATTATGAATTCCCTGGACCAAGAATACATATAGTTTTGGGTCCAGTGGGTTGCCACTGCCGCGCATGGTTTCTTGTTAAGACGATAACTCAAGAACTATTTGATGGATTTTTTTCAACCTTTGTAGTGACATTGTATGGGTGACGACCTGGAGGTAATTAAATTTTGAAACAGGTCTCCCCCAAACTGAAAAGAGGATCTGGCTACTTCCTCTAGGGGAACCTCCAATGTAGGGGTAGAATTCACATGACCTTCACACCTTGCCTGGATATGATGTTGACTTCAAGATTGGAGGAAGTACCTCCAGTAGGAGGTTCAAAATCACATGACTTCCACAACAGTGCCAGACATGACGTTAGTGCAACATAATGATGAGTTTGTTCCTCTTAAATTATATACTTGCTTTTTCGGTGATATAAGTGCAACATCAGGAATGGATGTTAATAATATCTTTTAAGGAACTTTAATAGTCTAGTTTAAATGAGCTATTTTGGTGTGAAATTCCCACCTTTATGTAGCTTAAGATATTATGAGAAATATTCATCTTCATAATTTTAAGGGAAACAAGCTGTGAAGAACAATTGCAGAGTTCTGTTCTGCAGCCTCATGTCTGAGTCAGATGTGGAGGTCATGTGATTTTAATAATAATAATTGATACTTTATTGATCCCCGTGGGGAAATTCTCTTCTCACCTCCCCTAAACTTGCTCTCCACATGAGAGCAAGCTTGGCTACGAAGGTGCGACAGCTCATGTAGTGCCTAGGGAGCTGGGGGTTAAGGGCCTTGTTTAAGGGCCCACAGATGTGCGGAGGCTGGGCTTGAATCGGCGACCTTCCGATTACAGGCAAAGAGGCTTAACCCACTGAACCACATTCTGCTCCTAGTGGAGGTACTGCTTCCATTCCTGAAGTTTGCATAATATCATACCCGGTCCAGATGTGGAGGTCATGTGATCTCAGGCCCCACACCAGAGATCCTCCTAATGGTGGTTACCCAGTGTTCTGCTGCCAGACCCTTTTCAAAATTGAAGCAGTGCTGCATAGTGACAGAAGAAACTTTATCACAATTCAAACAATCACTCAAAAACTATTTTATGGATCTTTTTCAAGCTTTGCAGTGAGATTGTTTGGTCCTGGAACTAATGGCCCCAAAATTATAGTAGCACTGCATAGTGACAGCAATAAAAAAGGCTAATTTGACACTTCATCCTGCTAAGAAGATAACTCAAAAACCATATGACAGACCTTTTTCCACCTTTGCTGAGGCATTGTATTGTTGAGGAACTGAAAGTCATTATATTTAATACAGCCTGAAAATTGAAGCAGTGCCTCTTAGTGGCAGCAATGGGATGGGTGAACGCAGACAACATTTGACCTTGTGAATGTCATGGTGCCACATGAAAGAACAGGAGATGAGGTGAACATCATTACATTTAGACAGGTCACACCAAGTGGCCCAGGGTTGCCTGACAAATGGCCTGATCCTGTATTCAAACCCCAAACTTGATTTTTCAACTGAGTATGTATATATGCAGCGTTTCAGCTGGTAGTATTTCTCTGTGGTAGCCCACCATGCCACAATCTTTGGCAGCATGGCAAAAAACATCTATCCAACCAACAGTCCAAATCTATCCAACCAAATCGATTAATCAATCAATCAATCAATCAATCAATCAAATGCCTTGGTGACTCGCTCGGGAATTCCACCCCGTGTACATACTTTGGTATGGTTTAATGACACTAACAGGCTATTACATTGACATTTAGCAGACGCTTTTATAAAGCTGTAAGAAAAAATGAATTTATTTAGGCATTTACCAAGGAAAAGAAAAACAGACAAGGTAGGTAAACGGAGAAGGCATTTAGTTAGGTGGTGGCAATGAAACATCTCTCTCCTCGCTCTCTTATACCTTATTCACAAACACACACATCTATATTCATATCTTTGCAGGGACCATCCATTCATTTCCTTGGACAAAAGCCTAATTCCAACAATGACAACCTTAATCCTTACCCAGTAGTAAAATTAACCATAAGCAACCAAACAAAACAAAAGACTTTTGGCATTTTTAGTTTCTTGATTGCAGTCACAGATTTTTATAAAATTGTGTTTCCCCTTGTGGGGAATGAAAAGGTGGTCCCCATAATATCAAAATAATGGGTTATCATTACACTATGGGGACATTTAGTCCCCACAATGTAATATATACAGAACCCACACAATGCTAGCAAAACAGTAAAACATTTATCCATCCACTGGTGAATTCAGGTATTTTATTCAAACCCATTGCCAAAGGTGTATAAAATCAAGCACCAAACATTGCAGTCAGGTTTACAAACATTTGTGAAAGAATGGGTTGTTCTAAGGTGCTCAGTCAATTCAAGCATGGTACTCTCATAGGATGTCACCTTTGCAATAATGTGAAATTTCTTCCCTGCTAGATATAACATGGTACATGGTATTATTGCAAAGTGGAAGCATTTAGGAACAACAGAAATTCAGGCACGAATTCACAGACCATGTAAAGAGTGGGGTCGCTGAATGCTGATACGCATAGTGCATAAAGTCACTAACGCTCTGTTGACTCAATAACTGCAGAGTTCCAAACTTCCTCTGGCATTAACTACAGAAAAACAGAGATCTTCATGGAATGGGCTTCCATGGCCTCACATAACCAAGCACAATGCCAAGCGTCGGATGGAAACATTCTATGGAGTGATGAATCATGCTTCTCTGTCTGGCAGTCTGATGGACGAGTCTGGGTTTGGCAGACGCCAGGAGAAGGTTACCTGCCTGCCTGCACTCTGCCAACTGTAAAGTTTGGTAGAGGAGGGATAATAGTATGGGGTTGTTTTTCAGGGGTTGGGCTAGGCCCTTTACTTCAGCATAGCAAGACATTTAGGACAATTCTATGCTTCTAACTTTGTGGGAGCAGGTTGGGGAAGGCCCTTTTCTTTTCCAGCATGACTGTGCCCAAGTGCACAAAGCAAGGTTCATAAAGACATGGTTGGGTGAGTTTGGTGTGAAAGAACCTGACTGGTCCACACACAGCACTGACCTCAACCCCATCAAACACCTTTGGGATGAACTCGAATGGAGATTATGAGCCACACCTTCACTTCTGGAGGAATGTGCAAGAATTCCCACAGAAATTCCAAAATCTAGTGGAAAGCATTCCCAGAAGCAGCTAGCAGCTGTTATAGCTGTAAAGGGCAGACCAACTCCATAATGATGTCTATGGCTTTACAATGGGATGTCATAAAAGTTCCTGTAGGTGTCCCAATACATTTGTCCATATAGTGTACGCAGTTAGACTGCCTACCTAATAGCTGTGTGGGACTAGCCACCGCAAAAAAAAGCTGCTATAACTGAAAAATAACTAGCCTATTGTCATGGATAGCACTGGGGAATCCACGTCGTCGTCACAGCCACGCCCCTCTAGGGGTTCCGATCAATAGGGCTTCCCCGAGGTTCCACGTCCTGTCAACCAGTTTTTCTGGTCTTACCGGTTGCTCCCATTCCGAACACTCCCCTCTCAGCTGTGCCTTGTTTTCCCGGGTTAGGTCTTCCCTATATTAGTCAACTCTGCTCTCCAATCTGTGAGAGATCTTCATGGCTGAGTTCGAGTGTTTTTCCCGGTGTTTGCTTATCTGTGTTCTGACCCCTGCTTCGTTTCCTAGACTCCGAGTTCCTGCCTGCCCCCTATCTGGATCGACGCCAATCGCCCGACCTCCGCCTGGACTCTCGACTTTGTTTTTTGCGTCTGCCTCTTTCCGGACCGACGCCGATCGCCCAACCTCTGCCTGGATTTCTGACTGTGCTTTTCGCCTCTCCCTCATCTGTACCGACGCAGATCACCCCACCTCCCCACCTGAGTTTCGGCTATGGTTTTGGGTTGAGCCCCTGGTACCGCGGACTTCCCTGTGGAATGTTCCAATAAAACAGCTATACTTACAGCAGTGCCGCGTCAGCGTCCATCTTCTTACACCCTCAACAGCCTATATTACTTCATATAATTATTAAGTGTTTGTGTACCTCCAAAGACAGAGAGGGAACATGCTATCATTAAACAATAATAATAAGAAATATATGCACAACAATGGTCTAATGTCTGCATTTTTTTCAGTAGTACCACCTTGCTTCCTCCATTACATTGCCCATGCCCATGTCTCGAGACACCGGAAACACGGTATATGTGTGAATGTCTAAATTCAGAATGTGAGTTCATCAGGCAATAAAAAAATCACTTGTTCACCAGTATTCCTTAGTTACTTTTATTTGTAAATATTGTTCATTTTGATGTAGCTAATCCTTTGTATATCTTGTAAAATATGTAATTTTTTTTGTTCAGTTTTTTTATTCTGCAAAATAAAAATGTCAGTACACTTGTACAACTAAGTCTTTTGGGAAATGTTAGGATAAAAGTTAGCACCTTTGCACCCTTATATTACACAATCACCCTGTTTTGAAAAATAAAGTGTCCTGTTTTGAACCAACATGTTGTATTTCATGGATCTGGAGAGGTGGGGGTGGCATCCATTATTTCTTAAACTCAAAAGTGGCAATCGTAGTAAAGATTGATAATTTTATTGATGAAGGTGTGTGACCAGTTAGCCTAACAACAACCATTGGCTCTGGTGATGAATCTAAAAGTGCCTTCCAATGTCGTAACACCCCAAGTTAAGGTGAACTGCACATGCAGTATTGTGATATCGTATGCTATAGCTGTATTGAAAATAACTATTGTAAATAACATAAATCAGGCGGCATGGTGATGCAGTGGTTAGCGCTGTTGCCTCACACCTTTGGGACCATGGTTCAAGTCTCCACCCAGGCTCCACGTGGGGAGTTTGCATTTTCTCCTCGTGTCATTGTGGGCTTGCTCCAGTTTCCAATAGTCAACAACAACAGGCTAAATGGAGTTGCCAAGTGGCCCATAGATGGAAGTGTGCCCTGTATTGGGCTTGTCTCCTGTTCTGAGTTGTTCCCCACTTTGTGCCCACTTTGTTCTGGGGCTCTGGACCTCCCATGACCCAGAAGGATAAGTGGTTTCAAAAAATGGTTGAACATAAAAAAATTCATATTATGAATGACACCGTAAGACTTACTCAAAGAATTACAGGCTGGCTTTTAAGTGGAATATGCAATGAATAGGTGTCATTTCACAGATACGTGTCACAACTAGGATTCAGAAACCTTTATTGATTTTCACTCTTCCAAATATTCCATCTACTGCTTCAAGAAATTGTAGAAGTGGTGGATGGTGCATATCTGATGGGCCTGGTAATTGGTGGGGCTGTCCAGGGAAAACGTCACTGTCGTTCCCACGGCCCCCCATTCTAGCCTATTTCTAGCTGCCTACATTTAATTCAATTATTCAACCACATATAAAAACATCAACTTTTCTTTTTAGATTTTCCCCAAATGGTTCACAGAAAGAAAGATCAAAAGCGGCACTAAAAGAAGAAGCAGGATATAGAAACAGATATCAGGCGTTTAAAACTACACATGAGCAACTGGTTCAGCTTATTCAAACTTCCACGTTGAGGTAGAGAATTGACCAAGGTTCTCGTCTTCACAGTCTGTGATGGTTTAACACCAAAAAATGTATCATTATTCAACAAATTCCCTCTTAGATTAAAATAAAAAATAAAAAACTCTTCTAATCACCAGGAAATTTATATAGAACAGCTTTTTGATGTAAAATAAAAATTTATATTGTTAAAAGGACACAAATGAGACATTTGCTATATTTTAAAAAGTATTTTCTGTAACATATTAAATATTTACTTATTATTCATCATGTTGTGCTGTGGTGTGTCAGCAATGACCCTTAATCACTTCACTAATATCCTAATTTCACTTCCCAGCAGAGCTGTATTTGTTCTGGTATGTAATAACTGTGCATCAGTGCATGTCACGGTAGGTCACATATATCATCTTACATTGCCAGGTCAAGCTTACCCTTGACCACTGAGATCTCCCTCTTGGAAGTGGCTGGGATTTTACTAATCTGCAGACCAGTGCACAAACTTAGGAGCCTCACTGAATTTCACAGATGTAGGAATATCTAGCAGCATAGGGCAGGCCCCTGGCTCTACGCAGCCTCATACACAACAGATCACACTTAGAGATGCAAAATGCTTTGAATTGGAGGGCACAGCATGCAAACATAGCCTCATTTAATAAGGGGCTTGCAGGAAGCTGAGCCACTTATTCAGTGAATCCCTCTAATTGTGGCTTTCACACCTCAAGGAAATGATTAGATAGTATGCCCACCCAGCAAAAACCAGTTGAAAAGCCATTGAAAAGACGGCTGTCAGTCATCTCAGCGTTGAGATTTGGTTGAAAAGTGTAAGGTTCACTGATAGGCGCTGGTCGCTGTTGCATGCAGCAGATGTCAAAATTGGACAAAGCCAACAGCAAAGCAGAAAAGTAGACTGTCCAACCATAAACACAATACTTGTTTTCATCGCAATGTTCCCCACTTGCTATAACGTGGTCATATTTTCTTGCCTGTATTAGTGCTATATGTGGTCCAAAACAGACATCCATCCTAGACTAATTTGGACCAAATCAGATGGACTAAATACAGCCCAGTTTTCATTTACTATATTATACTAACTAAAGACCATGATGGGCCAACCATATTTAGCCTAAAAAACTGTTCCATGGACGTCTGGTACAGGGTAAGTATATACATATAGTATACATACTATATCTGAGAGGTGCTTATTGAAGCTTTTTTCCCAAATTCTCCCTGCATTCTCCAACTGCTTATCCAGCACAGAGATATGAAGAGAGAAACATAGGGTGCCTGTCTATGACAGGGCATGCGCACACACGCACACTTACACACCACAGACTATTTAGAAATGCCAGTTAGCCTAAATTCATGTCGTTGAACTGCAGAAGAAATCCTAGTACTTGGTGGATTCCCATGCCAAGCCGGGGGAGAGTAAGCAGGCTCTGCACTCACACGGGGAGAGTACGCAGGTTCCGCACTCACAGGAGGGGGAGAGTACGCAGGTTCCGCACTCACAGGAGGGGGAGAGTACGCAGGCTCCACACTCACAGCAGGGGGAGAGTACGCAGACTCCGCAATCACAGCAGGGGCAGAGTACACAGGCTCCACACTCACAGCAGGGGGAGAGTACGCAGACTCCGCAATCACAGGAGGGGGAGAGTACACAGGCTCCACACTCACAGGAGGGGGAGAGTACATAGACTCCGCACTCACAGGAGGGGGAGAGTACGCATGTTCGCCACTGACAGGAGGGGGAGTGCACGCAGGCTCCGCTGGGGCCTAGAACCCCCATGCCAAGTAGCACGAGGCAGCAGTGTTAATGATCTTTCAATCTACCAGCAATAGAAATACCACAGACACTGTAAAAGTAGAAGTCTGAAAACTACTGTAAATAAGTTAGAAAGATAAACAGCAGAAGTGGAAGACAGTGTGTGACTCCTGTTTCATTGCGGCTCTAACTGATTCTTACTTGCTAGTGAGCTACATATAATTAAATCCTCACACTTGTATCCACAGAATCTGGTGACAAGGATGGAAGTCAAAGCAACAAGTAGTTAAGCTCAATCTGTATAATGGAAGACACATACACTATCACTTGGCAGTAATATCATAAAGCAGGGGCATTTTAGTCAGCAACAGGAGGTTTTGTCTAGAAACCAATAATGTAATAACTGGCAATAATGAAATAACACGCCTATAATGTGATAAATTTCTACGTTCATAATGTAATGTAATAACTTATTACATTATCGGAAAAACGTTATCATGTTACCGGTTCAGGAAATGTTCAGGAAATATATTACATTATTAGCCAGTTATTACATACTAACTTTAATTACATTAAAAATGGGGGGAAAAAAACTATTCGGTTATTGGCAGTTATTACATCACTGGCAGCTATTATATTACTTGTTTCTGCAAGGTGGCTCATCATCCCAGGTGAGGTGTTGAGCTATGATACCTTCTTCCTTCCATGACACCTTCTGTGCTTGCAAAGGCTTGACACATTTTTTAAATGCAAAGAGTTAAATATATCTTTTATAGAAGGGAACATTTCACTGTCTACCACAAAATTGTAGGCTGAATTTCCATGAAATTAACTTGTTTTCCATTAACAGCCTGCGCCATATTTAGAGAGACTGCAACAATGTAAAATCACAAAGCGCATTGACAATGAAATACCTTATTTACAGTGCTCAGCATAAATGAGTACACCCTCTTTGAAAAGTAAGATTTGAATCATCAATATCTCAATGGTCACAATAACAATTTCCATTTGCTTAACCCATGAACAAAGTAAGGTTAATAATACAACTTCAATCTTCAATTTTACTCAAATCAGGTGATGCAAAAATGAGTACACCCCACAACAAAAACTACTTCTAGTATTTTGTATGACCTTCATGATTTTTAAGGATAGCACCGAGAGTTCTAGGCATGGAATGAACACTTTGGTAACATATTGCAACATCTATCTTTTTCCATTCTTCAAGGATGACCTCTTTTAGAGCCTGGATGCTAGAGAGTGATGCTCAACTTTCGGAATTCTCCATAGGTGTTCAATTGGGTTCAGATCAGGAGACATACTTGGTCACTGAGTCACTGTCACCCTGTTCTTCTTCTGAAATGCAACAGTGGCCTCAGATGTGAGTTTTGGGCCATTGGCATGTTGGAAAAATGTACATCGACCAAGGGCACGGAGTGATGGTAACATCTCCTCTTTCAATATAGAGCAGTACATCTGTGAATTCATGATACCATCAATGACATGTAGCTCCCTGACACCAACAGCACTCATGCAGCCCCACATAAGGACACTGCCACCACCATGTTTCACTGTAGACACAATGCATTTTTATTTGTACTCCTCATGTGACACCATACAGTTTTGAAGCCATCAGTTCCAAAAACATTTATCCCATTAGTCCCAGTAGTCTTCATCATTATCAGCATGGGCCCTGGCAAATTCCAGATGGGCTTTATTGTGCATGGGCTTTAGGAGAGGCTTCCTTCGTGGACGACACCCATGCGTACCGTTCCTTTGCAGTGTATTCCATATCACAGTGCCCTCCACAATTATTGGCATTGGCAATTTAGAAGAACCTCTTTTTTGAGTACATTTATTCATTAGAAAATAAATCCCACATTAAGAAATGTTTATAACAAAATCACCAGTGCCACAAATATTATTATTATTATGCTGTTAATACTTTGTACAGCCCCCTTTTGCCAGTAGGACAGCACATAATCATCTCCTATAACATTTCAGAAGGTTGGAGGATACAGAGAAAGGGATCTTTAACCATTCCTATTTCCACAATCTTTCTAGATCATCCTGGGTCCTCTCTTAAGAGTCCTGAGTCCTGGGTCTTCTCTTATGCCCTCTCCTCTTCAGCTCACCCCACAGGTGTTCCATGGGATTTCGATCTGTGGACTGAGATACCAGGGGTGCCAATAATTGTGGAGGGCGCTGTATGTCATGCAGTGAACTTGCATGGTGATTTTCTCCAACTGTTCTCACCAGAAGACGCTCCTGTTGAGGAGTTAACATCCATGGACGGCCTGTAAGATGGTTGCAGCTCCATCTTTCTTAAATTTTTACAGTATTTTGACTTATAAGTAAAGCTTGGCTGATCTTCTTGTGGCCTTCGACTTTCTTGTTCAAAGAATGGAAATAGAATGGGAAGGGGTTTCTTTTATAGTCAAAATGCCTTTTTAATGAATATTAGACTCACCTATAGTTGATTTCTTGATTAGAATTTTATAGTCCAAAATTTAGCTTTCCATGGGGTGTACTCATTTTTACAACATGGTCTTGAATGAATTTGTTAGTACATTTACTTTTTTTTGCAAGCAAATTAACAAATCTTGTTTGCATTCAATGGCCCACATCTGTGGGAGTATTTTGTAGCATAGTATCTCATAGAGAAGGAATCTAAAGGTTTTCTGCCAAATCTGTTGGGCTGCACTCATTTATACTGAGCACTGTACATGTCAGAAAGCATAGTGTCCTATGAATCAGAGGAACAGAAATTACAGTGAAAGGGACAAAACACAGAGAAACGGCTATGCATGGAGACACTGCTCTCTTCATTTTAATAAAAACGTATTGCTCAAATATGGCTTTTTTGTCATTTTATCAAACTGTTGAACTGTTAGATGTATATACTCATAAGTCAATAGAAAGTTACATAAAAGTTTTCACCAAAAAAAAAGAAAAAAGGCTACTATGCCTACCTTAGTGTTAGCACAGCCAGCCTATCCTGGAACTTTTGGAAGGACGTTAGCATTAGCGATCAGCTATTGGTTGCGGAGCCAGCACAAAAATCTTCAACACCTGAGGATGTGAGTGCCTGCTTAAGGAAAGCTAAATATAAACATATATAACTACTTAATGTTAAGTAAGGAGAAATCACATATTTGGCAGTCCTAGTCATTGTAAGCGACCACAATGGGAATCACTTACCCTTTTGCCTGTTGTGACAAAGTGCCATTATACACTGGGCACTGGTGCGGCACTTCAGGGCCACGTGTGTTCAATGTTGAAGGGCCATACTACAGTGACATTCACTGCAAGTGCAAGCTAATCAAAACTGGCAACTGCCTTAAAAACAACACACCGATGTGTGGATTTTGTTTGTGCAGATCTACAACATGTTATTGCAAATATTGTTGAAGGTTAATTATGCCTATATGTATGGGTATCCTGCTATTATGTAAAAACCGTAGCTTTTTAACTGGTCAATGTTGAAAGTAGCCTATTTGTTGAGGCTACAGGTTTGTCTTTATTCTTTACCTGAAAACACATTTTTTTCCTTTGCAGGAGGGAATGGGACAAGACTTAGATGTGGACAGGAAAGGGATGAATTCAGAAACAGCAGAAAGAAAACAGTGTAACAATTAGATTATCTTTCTTCTATTATTTTATTTATATGCTATAATTTGTTTTTGTCTTCCCCACTACTTCTTATTATCTATGGATCTTATTTAGTATGTATATTTACATGAAATTTGTTTAATTCCAAATGTCTTAAAAATGACAGTTCTGCGTGGTGCTTTTTTTGGTGGGGGCGCTGAAGGGAGGTTTGCCCAGGGCGCCATACAAGCTAGAGCCGCCATTGCTGAAATTTCTAGAATGCTACCATTTTGGCAAAACAAATCTAAAAATAAAAGTGGAATTACCTTTACTATAACCACAATTTCAAAGTAACTGGTAGAAATTCTAAAATGTACTGGACCTAAACATATACAGTACCAAATACTGTACCAAAATGTTGATGCTACAGGACAATGAAACAGCTCTACAGAATTACATAAGAGCCATGAAAAAATTAAGGGGAAGTTACATGGGCTCATTTATGTGTGCCCCATTTTAATAACAGATATACAGGTACATGTCTTTGTCTGCGTAGAATTATGAATACTCCAGTTATACTACAGAGTATATATTATAACCACAAAATTGTTTGTATGGAATATTCTGTCAATGGGGAGAAACACAAACCAAAACATTGATTTTATTACCTGGGAGGGGTTAAATGGGCATAAGTGAATTTCACTCTTCTAATTTAGTGCATCCTCAGCAAAGCATCAGTTCACTGATATCCAAGCTCCAGTAGCAGAAGGTTGTGGCTATCGCAGGCTCATATGACCCACACAAAACAAGTGAATTGTCTAATATCACAGCTTTGTTTTTCCCAAACACAATCTTAAGCTTTGTGCTGTAATACCTGTTATTTTTTATGATAACCCCCTTAGTAAAATTCAATGTCAAAATAAATATGGGGCAGTAAAGAGATATTTCAGAACCTCAAATAGCACATTGTTTGCTTGATGTGCGAATGACAATTTGCTTGGCAGGGTGATGTGCACTTACGCAATCTTCTAACAGAAGGATAAGACTACATTTACAAATAGTGTCATGGTTTTTGAAGATATACCACCAATTTTTATGCTAACAAAAAAATAGTTCTGACACTACTTAATACTAGGTGGAGACTTGAATTGCTGGCTTAATACCCAGCTGGACTGTTCCTCCTCCACGGCCCGTATGCCATCTGGGTCTACCAAGTTTATCCAATCTTTTATGAAGGAGTTTGCTGTTTCGGACGCCTGGTATTTTTTAATTCCATTACAGTTTTTTACAATTGCTAAAGCACAATTTTGACAACAAGCCTCATTGTTGCAAATCATTTAGCACAATTCACAAAACACCTCACCCAAAGAGCAAAACACTTCACCCAAAGAGCAAAACACCTCACATATCCTGCAAAATGAAGCACTGCAACCAAAACTACATATAGAATGATCTAAATCAAACTACTGCACTAAATGGCACACACGTCAGTCATATCACCAGATTTTTGTCTAACCAACTACACACTGTTGGGCATAATAGAAAGTACTGAAATAGTTCAAATTGTAAAAAATTAGAGTGTTCACATGCACAGAAATATTTGCAGATACACACACATGCATTTATTTTTTTATTTTTCACCAAACAAGTCAGTGCAACATATGTACAGCAGATATATTTACATTGGAGCAAATAAAAATATGCTCAGAAAAAACAGTAAACTGAAAAAGAAAATGTGCAGAAGAAATATATAGCAAAAAACAAAGAGGCAAGAAAAATAATTAGGCAGCATCTTGCCTCTCAGCTGGGTCTGGCCACAATGCCTCGTCCACATCACAG
>JAODKL010000001.1:49888456-49913502 GCA_026780765.1 Petrocephalus schoutedeni | reverse complement strand
GGGAGTCGGAGTCGGAAGATTTAGAAACTGAGGAGTCGGAGTCGGAGCATTTATCTACCGACTCCACAGCCCTGGTTATGGGTGAGGACTCTCGCAGCACAGTTTTGCATAAACTGATGCTTTTGTACAGATTTTGCAGGACGGCCACTAAAAAGGGAAATACGGGACATAATGAAAACAGGAACCAGAGGTAGTGCATCATTACTAGTGAGAAATGGGTGATGGCAAGCAATATTACAGAGGAAGTAAGATGCTGTTTTGGTGAGGCACTTGATATGCTGATCAAAGTTTAGTGATGGTCTAGTAGTACTCCTAGATTTCTGATAACCAGAGCAGTACACAAGGGTTCCAGTGGGATGGGTGGGGAAGTCCAGTCTCATATTTCACCCTCTAAAGACTGAGATAAAGATGATGTAGCATACTGTTCACACAAGGATGGTTTGTTGCCCTCAGGTTGTCCACCAGGGATTGCTTGAAGATCCTGTTCCCCCTCCAGGAGTTAGGTGGCTATTTATATTTGTTTATATTTAAGCAGTTTGACAGCTTCAGAGGTTTTCCAAACATCATTACTGTGCAGTGTCAGTAAAATCATTCACTTTCAGATTCCCAAATTCAAGCTTCTGAGAAGACCCGAATTTGTATGGAAGTTTTTGGCTGCCCAGGTTGTCTTGTTCCTTAAAACCTCCAAAAACTCTTTGTACCTCCATCACTGCAAGAAAGATTCATGTTCATATTTACTGGGGCAGATGGTGGCGTAATGGTTAGCGACACAACTGTGTAATTGAAATGTTGCTGGTTCCCCAACCCGCAAATACCACTGAAGTATCCTGACCATATTACCTGCCCCAATCACTGCTAGCCCAGGCACTTGAGTAGCTGCCCACTGCTTTGTCACAATGTTGCAAGGGTTAAATGCAGAGGACACGTTTCATTGTGGTGTGTCAACAATGACGATTAATTTCACAAATTTCATGGTTCTTCTCCCTTTCATCTGAGTGCACAGAGTGCTGGAAGAACAAGTAGTAAGCTGTTTAATGTGAGAACAGCATGAGGAACCCAAAAGGCTTCAAGCTGCCATTTGCAACCAAATGGACAAGGTCTACAGTGCCATCATCATTTAGCATTTGTGAGGATTGCATCTACTCTGCTGTTTATGTAAACATTCCCAAACAATCCCATGTAAATATTTATTGGTTGTTTATCATGCTGTAATGATCACTTTGGTGACCAGGAAGGATTTGGATCCAAATGCCAGTGTCTGAAAGTCAACAGGACTCCACTAGATGCATCTTCATCTGGAGAGGGTGTTCTTCAGTTGTAGAGCCTACTGGCTGTAAGGAATCCTATGAAGTGTGTGATACGCATTTTCAAAAATGAACTAAAGTCTAGCCAACACTCTCCGATCGTTTCCCAGCTGTCCAGTGTCCCGCCTAATACAGAGCCAGCCTATCAGTTTATTCAGCCTCTCTGTGTGCCACCTTATTATTGCTCTTCCAGCATGTCGCAGCGTAGAAGATGTCACAGAGGCAAGTCAAGGGAAGTGTTTTTGGCCATAGGAGCATGCTTGTTGGCACCTGGAGGCATTCTAACTAAGGAACCTAAAAAGCTTTATGTACTTCTGCAATATCATGGCAGGCATGGTGTCACTCATCACACAGCAATCTGTTTATTAATGCAGCCAAGAAAACACTCAATCCAGGAGCAAACTTCGAGTACACAATGATGGGGAGATAAGCCACATTCCTGATGTAATTGGCAGTACCCAGACTGTAAACACGGTGCTTCCCTGTAGTTCTTTGTTTAAAAATTCAGTCCTTTGCTGCTTTGTGGGCATTCTGCTCTGTGCGGCTAAATGCTATTCAAAGAATGCAGAAATCCCCACCCCCACCCCGCCCCCGTCAGTCCAGAAGTGTGTGAAGAAGTGCGACAGCGCCCCCTGCCCCTGTGTCAGCACAGGTCCTGCTAGCATCTCTGCTTAGTGAAGGAAACAAGTGCTCATGCGAATCAGTGCTATTTCAGAGGACATGGTTTGCATTGTGGTTACAGACACTGCATAAATGGAGTGACAGCTGAGCAAGGAGCCCTCTCCCCCATCATGTCACCCTCTGGGTTTCTGTACCGGTGCTGCAGAACATTGCTGGTCTTTCAGCAAAGCCAGGACCACCTTTCCATGTGTGGTCTCTCCTTGGGGGGGGTGGTAAGGACATGGCCCATGGTGAGAGTGAGACAGCCCAGATATGCATTTACATTATACTGCTCAGTCCTGAAAATGACCCCATTTCGATGGGGGGTACTGATTATGTACCACTAGAGGGCAGTGGTCACATTCTCACAGGAAAATTCTGAGCCCTGAAGAGTGCCTCGTGGGTGAAGTCAATGAGCAGTGGTTTTTCAGCCACCTCTTCCATCCTCACTGGAGCAGTGCTGACCCTCCTGTAGAGAGGAAGCAAAGGGAAGGAGAGTAAGGGGGTGTGCATCCAGAGGCATGGTTGGGGCAGGTAGGGCTACGGGGCCACACCCCCTTTCCCCTTCCCCTCTCTCTATCTTTCCCACTCCCTCCCTCCTTCTCTCCACCATCCTCTCCCCTCCTGTCCATTCCCTGCCTCACACCTTCTCCACCTCTATCTCCCTCCCATGTTTTTCTCACACTATCTCTCCCTCCCTCTGTCTTTCTCCCACTCTCTTTCTCCCTCTCTCTTTCTCTTCTTACAACACCACGACCATGTAACTCATGTCACTCAGACCTGCTCTCTAGAGATGTGGACACCTTTTCCTTCCCGGGATGAGTGCTCTTGGTTCTCTTTAGGTTCCTGCCTGTGGTCCTTTGCCATACACAGCAGACTGGTCCCAATAGTGTGCTGTAACTACCGTACCTTGAATACCATGCTGTGTATATACTTTTCTTTGTATTTTACAGTATTTTTGCATAGTAATTTTTTCTACAAAAGTAATTTATGGTGAATTATAATTGAATGAGAGAACTCAGTTTGAGCTCTGCAGGCATCTGTCCTGGACATACTCCTCTGGAAACAGCATCAGATAAAGTTATTTAACAGAGGCCACAGGGGAAAGTAGTCCATTACAAAGGGGAAGAGCAGCAGGACAGGATTCTGAGAGACTGCCTCTGTGAAATGCTTGCTCATTCAACCCTATGTTTCATACAGGGATGTGATTTGATTTGGCATTTATGTGTTCACATTTACTAACTTTTGATCCCCACTGTAAAGCATTAGCAGTGTAGAGTATTTGCAGTGTTGGAAGTGTAGAGTGTTAGCAGAGTAGAGCATTTGCATGCCACAATCGAGAGTTAGCAGTGTGGAGTGTTAATGCTGGCGGTGCAGAGTACAGCATTAACAGTGTGGAGTCTCAGCACTGTAGGGCCTTAACTGTGTGGAGTGTTAGCAGAGATGGGAACAAATACATCAAAAATATGCTACAAATTACAAATACTTGCTCATCAAATGTAATAAAACAAAAAAATGTGATTTACATGTGTTAATTGTGAAAAGAAAAATGTAAAATTAGTAACATACTATAAGCTGAAATGGTTGCATCTGCAGCCCATGTTTAGTTAATAGAAATTAATTTTGTCCTTAGGAACAAAAGTAGCTAGCCCGACTTATCACTAATGAAGTCTTCCATTTAAGACAAACCACAAGATGCCTCTACCTGAGTATGCCTCTTGAAATTAACTAGAATACCACTTGTAGAATAGCAAGCTAATTTTTAGATTTTCTAATTATAAGTTCTAGAGCTAAGTTCTGTCCTTTAATGACATTCAGTGAGCAATATGCGATATCTGATAGTAAATCTTACTACATACTATAACTTAAAGCATTTTGCACCTCACAGCAAAGCAGCTATTTATTCACAGTATTTAAAAATCTGTAAGCCTGATAATGAAGGTTCTCAAAATAACAGAAAATAAATAGATAAAATGGCATATTTTATTAAGTATTTGAAAATACTATCTCTCAAAGTATTTCGTTACAAATTTTTTGATTTTTTTCCATCCAGCAATATACAAATAATACAAAAATACAAAAAAATATACAAACTACTTAAAAGTAATCAAATACTTATTTTTAATACATTTACTTGAAATTGAAATTTAATTGAAATCTCTGAGTGTTAGCAGTGTGGTGTGTTAGTGGTGTAGAGTGTTAGCAGTGTGGAGTGTTCCTGAGTGGCTAATGGACCATCTAATACATAAATACACTACCATTCAAAAGTTTGGGGTCACTTACAAATTTCCTTATTTCTGAGCAAAATGCATTTCCCCATAAAAACTAATATCAAGTGAATAAGAAATACAGGGAAGACATTCTTAATGTTGTAAATTACTATTGTAGCTGAATTTTTAGTGTAATATTTACAGAGCCTGACTATCAGCAACCATCAGTCCACTGTTTCAGTGGTAATAATATATAAGTTTGATATAATGATATGTTTATCATTTTAAAAGGCAAAAAATGATCATTTGAAATCCCTTTTGATATAATGTTAGTATAGCTAAAAATAAATGTGCTGGTTAAAGAAGCAATAAAACTGGCCTTCTTTAGGTTAGTTGAGTATCTGGAGCATCAGCAATTGTGGATTTGATTGAAGATGCAAAATAAAAGTAATAATGGATGTGCGAACAAATGAAAAGCCCCAAGTTTTAATTGCAATCGGATTGGAAAACCTTAGAATCTTGCACTGTGATTTTGTCGTGAAAAACATTTGAATACTTATAAAGCAAAAAAGGAGTTCAAAATAAGTACACTTCTCACAAACCCTTCTAGGAATAATTAAAACAGCAATGATTGTCTCGCGAGCACATGTAGTGCTCATGCAAGTGCAGTGAAGGCAAACTTTAAACAGATTTTTAAAAAATATATGCTTGATAATCTTGAAAATGAAATAGTCGTTAAAATTGAAAAGCTTGCCAAATTGTTTTCCTGTGGTGAAACTGTTTTAGCGAAACAGCTGTTACGGGAAATTCAGTTCCCCCATGTTCCCCCTGCCGTGCGCTGATTTAAAAACCTTAACGTCACCTGCCACTTTTTAGTTAGACTGTTTCGCTCTAGTTTTAATGTTTCTCTAAAGTGCTGAAGTAAACAAGCCATATATGCAAGAACATTGCATTTTTTAAGATGTTTGTGGTTTGAACAATGACTGCAAAGATTTAAATTGCTGGTAATAGATGTTGGCTGGGAAAATACAGATCGAAAACTGTAGTAACATCCCTGGTGTGTCCCAGCAGTCTCCAGTCTACGTCTCGTCTGTGTTCAGTCTGTGTTCAAGTCTGTTTCCCCAGTCCTGTCATTGACGTCCCGTGTTACCATTGCATGTCATTTTGTGCATTGCGTAATAAAGCCTCGAAAGGGATCGCATGTTCAATCCTGCCTGTGACTCTTCCCCTGCCCTTCCCCTTCAAACGTGACAGAATGACAGGACTCCCAAAGAAGAAGACGCCTCAGCTGACCGAGGCGGACTACCTCGGTCTCGTGGACGAGGCAGTCTACTGGCTGCAGCAGCCCGAGGTCCCCGTGGCTCGTCCTCTTGCGAGGCGGAATAGGGACATCATAGAGGAGATGCACCTGTGGTCGGACACCTTCAGGGAAGAGAACACTTGTTCCAGGGTCGATTCCTGCCCGCCCTGGCCCCCGGTTCACCCTGGCTGTGGCTCGTGGGGCGCCTGCGTGTCCTCCGGCTCCCCATTCTCCCCCGCCCCCTGTTTTTTCCCCCATTGGTTTTGTCCCTCCTAGTTTTGTGCCCCCTGTATCTGCTTCTGGTTCCTCTGTTTCTACCGTGTTCACTCCTGGTCCTCTTGTTCCTCCTGTTGGTGTGTGCCCATCTCATTTAGCTCTGAGTGTCAGGGAGTGTCTCCTTCCTTCTCTCTTTTCTCTCTCGCTCTATATATATATATATATATATATACATACACAAACAATATATATATATATATATATATATATTGTTAAAATTTCCCAAGTGATTTTAAACAGAGCAAGGAATTTTTAACACAGCTTTTCCAAACATTCTAGTTTTATTTTGGATGCTTACATTATTTTACTTTGCATACAGAAACAAAGTTATCTCACAAAACCCAGGGCCAATATTATTGGCCCCCTTGATGCTAATAATCAATTGTTTATCCTTTGAGCCTGCAGTCATTTGTTGTAGTTTTTAACAAGTCTCACCACATCTCCTAAGCAATCCCAGCCCTTTCTTCTTTGGCAGCTGGTAGAAAATAATCCTCATATTTGATGGTCTTCTAGCATGGACCTTGGTCTTCAGTTCACCCCACAGATTTTCAATGGGATTCAAGTCAGGACGGGAAAATCAATAATGTTCACTTTGGTCTTCTGAAGGTAGTTCTTCACCAGGAGCAACATATGTTTTGGGTCATTGGCATGTCTGGAAGACAAAGCGACGACTCAGACCCAGTTTTGCTGCAGACTGCTTGAGGTTCTTGTTCAAACTCTTAACATATCCTTTTTTCTTCATGTTTCCTTCTACCTTGACAAGATTCCCAGTTCCAGAGCTCTGAAGCATCCCTACAGCATAATACTCCCGCCACCGTGTTTAACTGTGAGGACAGTGTCCTTTGGGTTGTGCGCCTCTTCCTTTCTTTCTCTTAACATAATCAGCATCTTTATGGCCAAAAAACTCTAGTTTAGTCTCTTTTGACCAAAGGACGCACTTCCAAAGTACTTCAGTCTGCCTTGTAGGTGTCTCTTCCACAAAAGTGGAGTTTTTCTTGATCTGCAACCCAGCAGTCCATTCTTGTGCAGGGTTCTAGTGATTGTCTTCTTTGAGACTACAATTACCGACTTGGCTAAGTCATTCACTAGTGTCTCGGCAGTTGTTCTGGGGTCTTTAGACACATCTCTCACTAATTTTCTTTCCAGGGTCTTTGAAATCTTTTGTTTCCTGCCTCTGCCAGACTTGTCCTGTACTGTGTGGCTCTCTTTGAATTTCATGGTGATACTTCTCACTCCAGTTCTTGACACTAGTAAACCCTGTGATAACTCTGTGCATCCTTCCATGGATATGCCTTCCCAGACCATTACTGACCCACCATCAAACCAGCTATGCTGAATGATGAAACAGCCAGCATAACATCCTCAATGGCTTCTCCGGACCCTTTCATATCTGTCACATGTGCTCAAGGTGAACCTGCTCTCACCTGTGAAAAGCACAGGGTGCCAGTGGCAGACCTGCCAATTCTGGTATTCTATGGCAAATGCCAATCGAGCTCCACAGTGCCAAGCAGTGAGCACAGGGTCCATTAGAGGACGTTGGACTCCACCCTCATGAAGTCTGTTTCTGATTGTTTGGTCAGAGACATTCACATCAGTGGCCTGCTGGAAGTAATTTTGTAGGGCTCTGGCAATGCTTATTCTGTTCTTCCTTCCCCAAAGGAGCTTATACCAGTTTACTGATGGGTTAAGGACCTTCTACAGCCCTATCCAGCTTTCCTAGAATAACTGCCTGTCTCCTGAAATCTCCTCCGTGCCCTTGAGACTGCCAGCGGGCCAAGCAGAATGCGGCTTCGGCGGTCGCTGAGGCAAAAACTCGGGTATGGGAGGAGTTCGGTGAGGCCATGGAGATCGACTTCCGGACGGCTTAGAAGAAATTCTGGTCCACTATCTGGCATCTCAGGGCAGGAAAGCAGTGCAGCATCAGCAGCATCATTTCCAGTGAGGTTTGGACTCTGCCAGGGCTGCCCTTTGTCACTGATTCTGTTCATAACTTTTATGGACAGAATTTCTAGGCGCAGCCAGGGCGTTGAGGGTGTCCGGTTCGGTGACCTCAGGATTAGGTCTCTGCTTTTTGCAGATGATGTGGTTCTGTTGGCTTCATCGGACCATGACCTCCAGCTCTCACTGGAGCAGTTCGCAGCCGAGTGTGAAGTGGCTGGGATAAGAATCAGCACCTCCAAATCCAAGGCCATGGTCCTCAGCCGGAAAAGGGCAGAGTGCTCTCTCTGGGTCGGGGAGGAGGTCCTTCCTCAAGTGGAGGAGTTTAAGTATCTCGGGGTTCACGAGTGAGGGAAGGATGGAACGGGAGGCGGATCGGTGCGACGTCAGTAGTGATGCTGGTGCTGCATCGGTCTGTCATGGTGAAGCTGTGGGTAGTGACCGAAAGAGCAAGATCGCAAATAGAAGTGGCCAAAATGAGTTTCCTCCGCAGGGTGGCTGGGCTCTCCGTTAGAGATAGGGACCCTATCTCTAACCATTTTATACTTAGTAAAAAACCAGTGTAAAATGTCAGTTGATAGTTCCCAGGTGTACTTGAAGGTGAAGAATACATTGAGCCAGGCAACTAACAAGTGATTTGAGTTTCAAGCATCACAGCCTTTCAGGTTCAGCTGTCTTTTCACTAGCTCAAAGTGTTTAACCTCTTGAGCTCTTGCCTGAAAATCACAGAATATGCATATGTGAGCTATGTTCCCAGGTGGATTTGAAGGTGAAATCAACTTTGATCCTGGCAGGTAACACGTGATTTCACTTGCAGACATCATATACTGTCTGACTAAAGTGAGTTTTCCCTGGCTCAAAGCCTTTAACCCCTTAAACACCTGTCTGGAAATCATCACATAATGACAAGCAATGTGTATGTGAGCTATGTTCTCAGGTGGATTTGAAGGTGAAATCAACTTTGAGCCAGGCTGATAATCACTTGTAGACATCATATTATGTCTTTCTGAAGTTTGTTTTCCTCGGGTCAAAGCATTTAATAAGTTAATACGAATCGAAATACTGAAGTTCTGAACATAGACCTTGGTAAATAAGCCCTCCTAGAGGCACAAGAGCAAAATTGCAATTGGTTGCGCAGCATTTAAGGTGGACCGGAAAATCCGAATAAGGAGCTGCAAATAAGGAGCCAACTTCAGCCTTGTGTTATTCATTGATGTTCACACTACTACAGCACCTACACAAATGCCATTTTCCCAGCATTAAAAGCAACACTAATCTTAAGGGTCTGTAAATGTACGGTAGTTTGTTGTACATGCCACGAAAATAAGCTCTAATTTGTCTTTTGGACCAAAAATTAATATAAGACCCTGTCTTAATTTCCAGAAAACACAGTAAATAATTTAACAATAATAATAATAATAATAACAATTTTAAATCCCCATACTAAAGTTTTAACTTTAACTTTTCCCATGAAAGTAAAGCTACAGTATTGAAGAGTGGAAAGGTGCCCCCTATCTGTGCATAAACAGAGCCTATATGCATAAAACCAGCATTTGTTTGAGCAGAAACTGTTCCTCCTCCATTCATTTGGATAGGAGACTCTTGAGTCCTGTCCACCATGTGTGTGACAATGGACATCCAGGGACAAAAATGCTGCGATTATCTATATACTGTGAAGAAACCTGAGAAGTCAGGAGACACACCACCATGAATATCCAATGTGGTATAATTAATGACTTTTCCTTAACATCTGTTTGTAAGCCACACTCTCCTTAGACTCAGTGGTGTAGCCATCTTGGATGCAATAGTCAGATGTCTCCAAAAGATGGCAGTAAGGCCTTATTTGTAAGAATATGTATCAGGTAATAGTGAGCACCCTTTTGTTGATATGAGTGTGCCTGTGATGCAGTTATATCACAGAGGAGGACATTTTGGGATCACTTAGTTCCCCTAGTTCTTCCACTTTAGCAGTGTGACAAACTGGGGATGACTTTCAGGCCATCATTATTTTCTACCAGCTGCACTCCATGGAGATGCTGACTTGAGCACCTGAGCTGGCCTGTATCACAAAGCTGGAATTCTTGCTTTGTCAGATGACTTGCTGGACTGAAGGTACCACAGGTTGAATGGACTTTGCTTGCATACATTCTCTTAAATCCGACAATAATGACACATGCCACTGGAATCTTAACAAAAATGGATAAAGTCTTCCCAGCTGAGGTCAATCAGAGGGGGGAACAAAACTGTAGCAGGACTGTACCCTTTTGTTCTAACAGTGTACTAGGAGTCCCACTGCTCCCAACTCCATAATTAGTGTCCATCCAGCCATATATCCATACATCCATCCATCCATTATCCATTTTTCTTGCCTAAGGGGCGAACTTCCATCAACACATCACCTGCCCAACCAGGGGAACTAATACACTGGATCATTGTTACACCCAGTTCAAACACAGGTACAAGCCAGTCCGACAGCCGGGTCTTGGGAAAAGACCACAACGCCATATTCCTGATCCCGGAATACGGAAGGCTCATTCAGGATGTGCTGGTGGCAAAATCGGTAAAACGCTGGACTGCCCAATCTGAAGCTGAGCTACAGGACACGCTGGATGACATGGACTGGGACGTGTTCCGGGTCAGCTCAGCGGACATCAACGAGATTACGGAAGTGACCATCAGCTTCACCCCTTCATCCCCTCAGCCACCATTCAGATCTTTCCAAATCAGAAACCGTGGGTCGACCGATAGCATTAAATTCACATACTGCTGCCTGCAAGAAAGGTCTCAGCACCAGGGATATGGGATGGTACAAAGCAGAGTCGTACAATGTCCAGCACATAGTCAGAGAGGCGAAACGCAGGTACCAAGGGTGGATGGAGTTCCACTTCCAGCTCAACGACCCCCGCTGCTTGTGGCACAGTCTGCACACCATTACGGACTTTAAAGGTAAAAACGCCACCTCTCCGAATGCTGTCTCTGTGTCTGCCGACAAAATAACTTGTTCTACGCGTGGTTCGATACAAACAGCAAGTCGCCCACTGACAGCCTGCCAGCGCAGCACGGGGATAGCAGGTGCGAGCCCCCAGTGTCTGTGACGGCGCATGATGTACACGTGGCCCTGTGGCAGGTAAACACCAGGAAAGCTGTGGGACTGAATGCCATCTCCGGACGTGTACTGCGGAGCTGTGCTGACCAACTAGCCGATGTGTTCACCCATATTTTCAACGAGTCTCTAGCTCAGTCTGTCGTACCAGATTATTTTAAAAAATCCACAATTGTTTCGATTCCAAAGGCTCACAAGCCCTCAAGCCTCAATGACTATCGCCCTGTGGCCTTAACAGACCTTGTCATGAAGGTGTTCAAGAGACTTAAGAATGTGTTCTTCCATCCCTAACACCACTGATCCAATGCAGTTTGCCTACCACACCAACAGATCCACTGAGGACGCCATCTCTCATGTCCTACACACTGCCCTGTTTGAATGCTGTTTATAGACTACAGCTCAGCATTCAATACCATAGTCCCTCTCAGACTGTTCACCAAGCTGAGGGATCTAGGACTGAGTGACCAACTGAGCAGATGGATTCTGGATTTTCTTACAGGAAGACCCCAGGTGGTGAGAGTAGGTAACTGTGCATCCAGCACAATCACCCTCAACGCAGGAGCGCTGCAAGGCTGTGTTTTGAGCCCACTGTTGTACACCCTCTACACCTATGACTGTGTAGCCACGCTCAGCTCAAATTCCTATGTGAAATTTGCTGATGACACAGTACTGCTCTGCCTCATCTCCAACAATCATGAGTCAGCCTACTGTAAATTAAATCAGTTTAACTTACACATCGAATAAAGGTAGCCATTGTTCATTTACATCGTGAGTCATGCCATCACATTTACAGTATATCTTCTTTGAGTGCAGGATTTTGTGCACATACAATGCCGCAATTAGACTTATTTGACGCCCCCAATATCTCCTCTCCTATCTCTGCCATTTACATGTTTATATGGAGGACCCCCGCCTGTGTGTTAACAAGAGAAATGGGAAATAATAATAATAATAATAATAAGAAGAAGAAGAAGAAGAAGAAGAAGAAGAAGAAGAAGAAGAATTATCATCATCATCTATTATAGCGAAGGTTATGTGAGCAATATAAGTAATGACACGAACTTGTAGCTTGCATGCTTACTTTGTAAGCTGCAATTTCCTTTCGCGAGGTAGATAAAACATTATACTACCTTTTTTTCACACTCTGCTGCTGAACGTCTTGTCCGAGGTTTTTTGTATTTTGGCTTTATGAAGCTTGCATTAGCCTCCCAAACCTCCTTCCATTTAAACACCAACTGTGCCACGAGAACCGTTTCTTTTGTCGTCCTGTTTGGTTTTATTTTAGAATCTATTGTCTTGCTATGACTTTTGTGTTTGACCCATAATATATACAACATGTGCATCTATTACTGAAAATTGATTGGTGATGTGCTAGGTAGATTTTAGTGCAACCAATTAAAGGTATAATCACAAAAAAGTGTGTTGTATAAAGCCTACATTAACGGTTTGATGTCATTAATTTAGTCACCGTGCAGCTCCTCTATTGGTTGAACTCAGTAGTTGGGGCGGGATTTCATTTGTAGTCCTCATTCCATGACACAGCACTTAGGAATTGGGCTCAGACTTTGCTGAAATTAACTTTTGGCATCTTTATACAACAGATGCAGATGTACATGAGTTTTGTCATGAGAAAGTTTTTTCTTGGAGCACTGAGCCTGTCAGTTAACGCTTTGTCCCTCTTTCTCTGCCACTGTGAATCAGTGCTGATGCTGGGCACACCTGTAGGCTGGTTTTACCTGGCAGGTGGTGCTAGCATCTCTATCTCTTATCCTGCTATCAGTGAGTGAGCCAGTTCTTGATTGAGATGTTCCCTCTGAGTTAATCTTGCTGTGGTGTGACTGTTTGGGTTTCTGGCTCTGATGGTCCTGGCCTAGCTGAACTGGGAGTTTGTGGACTGGAAAGGTCACATGTTTCAGTACCTTCGTGCTCCTGCTCTTTGGAGCTGCTGGTCTGCAGTTGTTGTAGGAGTGCCAGATCTTGGCTCCCCTGTTATTTAGAGCCACAGACTCAGTTTGTTTAGGTAGGCAGACAGGCAGGGATCTGCTTGATAACAAATGTGTTCCTGACTGCTGCTGGCACCTTCTCAGATAGCGAGGCAAAAATAGTGTGTCCTGATAACGCGTTCCCCTCGACAGATGGCAGCAGCATCTCTATGGAATGTGTCTTCGGGTCGTATCAGTGTTCTGGTGCCTCTGCCATCATAATTTCACTCAAATCCCGTGAAATGTTCATCAAAAGAAACATCCATCCATTACCTATACCTGCTTATCCTATGCAGAGTAGTGTCTTAGAAGCTTTACCAAAAATTAACATGAAATAAATGTTTAAATTTCATTAATAAATCTGGCCTGCAGATCAGTCTTTCGCTTTCTACAGAAACAATGTAATGTTGTTCTGCTAATACGTGCTGGCATATTTCACTACTATCAGTGATGATATTAAACAAAAGTACACTTTGAGATGCTAAAGACTAGAAACAAGTGAAATTATCTACCAGTGACGTAAGACATTTACACTTGGTAAGAAGAGTGTAGAGAGAAGAGAAAAGAATACCTTGGCATTAGAAGAGTGCAATATATCTTGAAATAAGTTGTAAAACACTAATTCCAAGCACTGTACTAAGTTAAATAAACTCAAAACTATCTTGTCAATCTTCGATGACTGGTTACTTCTTTCTTAATTTAAGTAATAAAATCTTAAAACCAGAGCTACTAAACAAGACTATTTTTCTCAATTCAAGAGTTGTCATCATTAGTTTTTCTGTCTTAAAATGAGGCAAAGAAATTAAAATCAAGCACACAGAATTAAAATTTTCAACAATTATTTGTTCAATTAAATTGATTTCTTAAAAGTGCAATATATTTTGTTGATACTCAAAATAGTAACATTCACTTAAAACATCACCAAGGCATAGCAACATACAACATCAGTAATAATGGCTAGAATGCCTTTTGGTGTTGCTTAATTATCCTGAGTAAGACACCCTGACACTCGGTTACAGAAAAAAAAAAAAAAAGCAAATGTATTGCCTCAAATTTTGTCTGACAGTAATGTACATGTAAAGTAACTAACTTTAAGATTTACAAATTAAGTAAGAAAAAAGGACAAATATTCTTAAAACCATCTTAATAACCTTACAAAATCTGCTCTTATATAGTACACAATATATTCTCAAAACAAGATCAATAAGACTTTTAGGCTAGATATAAGATTGCAAGTCTTGGCTAGATCAGGAGTTTTTGCAGCATGAAGACGCGAAATGGCTGGGGACAAAACTTTCTTAAACTCTTCAGTCTGTTCTTGTTCTGTGTAATGAAGGCTGTTCCATGGGAAATTTCTAAATGACCCCAAACTTTTGAATGGTAGTGTACACACTCAGACTAGGAAGAAATACAGCCTTTAAATAGACAAAAGTATATACAGGCAATAGAGACAGCGCAGCGAATCATACTAATTGCAATAAGACTTAAAGTCCCCCTTTGTTCAGTTTGGCAGCTTATAAAAACTTAAAATCTGAAACAGAACAAAAAAAATTTAGATGATGGAATTCATATTAACCTTTACTCTCACTTCTGTCTAGGTAACATTTCTGTTCCATTCTTTTTTGAAACCGGTGGAAACACAGGCATATACTCAAAAGGCACTAAGCAAGAACCAGTCCAGCATCAGCTCCATGGTGGTGGAAATGAAGCAAGGGAGATCCAGACACCGAGCTTTGGTTCCCACCCTTGGGGTCAATGGGAGATCCAGGCACCAGACTTGGGTGCCTACCCTTGGGGTAATTGAGAGATCCAGGCACTGTGTTTATATTCATACCCTTGGGATCACTGGGAGCTCCAGGCAAAGGGTTAGCATTCTTTCTTTTGGGGTCACTGGTAGACCCAGGTACTGGGTTTGGATTCCTACCATTGGAGTTATTAGGAGCTCTAGGCTGCACTATTTTGGCTGCAGACACACAGATGCTGTTTTTTGTGGGGTTTTCTCTGGGGGCTGGGTAAATCCATTTTCTGCTTTCTCAGCTGCTGCTCTGGCAGGACAGCTGCCACGTCACTGGGGGGTGGAGGCTGTAAAGTTTCTCCAGACATGAACAACAGCACTAAGCCAGGAGTCAGGTTCCTAGAATATCCTGAACATGGACCTTGTGGCCTTGTGGCTCTGATAAGGTACTGTTGCATTAAACCCAGAAGTGTCACTAAATGGCTGTGTAAAGCAGGAAACCAAGCTGGAGATCAAGTGGCCCTTGGAAGGATATCAGTGATTACAAACTCAGTACTGTACCGAAGCCCGAAACTGACACACAAGGGCAAACCGGTGCCTGATGCTGGCCAATCCCAGGGGAAGCGCTGGAGTGACCTGGAGCCACCCTCTTGGCCACCCCCAGTTTATTCTGTTTTTCCACTGTATTCTGTGTTTCCACTGATTTGCATGTACACCCCCACCACCTCCACCTCCCCCATGCGCAGTGTGCCCCCCTTAGATGGAGCTAAGAGGCCTTTGTAGTGGCAGGAAGTCACCCTGTGTGTGTGTGACTGCAGCACTGCAGCCTCACAATGCCCCCCCACAGGGCTTTTCCTTCCATTGTGCTGAAACCACAGAACTGGAGCTGCCTTGCCCTTCAACCTCCCCCGTTCAGACTCTTTGGGATGCTTACAGAAGTCTGCCTGTTTAACTGCTGAATTATCTCTGGGAGAGTTTCTAAATTCGTCCCCTGGGGTGACTTAACACCAGAAGCCCTTTAGTAGGGGGTGTTCTGCCCATTTAAACGCAACAATGTAGGAGCTGCTCACAGCACAGAGGAAAGTTTACACTTCTCTCTCGGGGAGGCTGGGCTTGTGAAGGAGGGGGTGGCAACTAACTTCAACACTCTCTGCTCAGTGTCACTCAGGGCTGCTTGGAGGGGTGCTGGTCAGGGCTAGTGCGGGGGGTACAGTGAGGGGGGTGACTCTGGGGTGTGTCAGATGGCTCACAGTGCAGGGATAATCCCAGCAGGCGGATCTATTTTTACCCTGCTGTGCTCTGTCCTGCCTGAGCGTGTCTGGTGGGGAAGTGACTCCAGAGTCTGCTTGTGGACAGGCTGCAGGAGCAACAGTGTCGGGTTGTCAGGAGTAGGGAGCCTCGCGGAGGACTTGGAGTGGGTGGGAAGATGATGGAAGGGCATGGAAGGGTTTGTGGTGTTAAGCCAGCCACCTGACTTTCCGGAGGTTTTTCTGAAGTTTCTTTTCTGCTTGCTGTGCCACTGGAGGGCAGAGGGAATGTCTCATGAAGGTGAGCGTGGAGGTCAGGTGGCCAGCACCACCATCAGCAGTGTGGCTGTGCAGGCAGGGAGCTCACGGATCACTGTGGTTGTGCTCCAGGTAACCATGTCTGTCTGTCTGTCCAAACCATGCTCAGTGATGTGCTTGGAATAATAGGGCTCAGGCTGTGGGGGGGTTGCTCCCAAGGGAGCCGCTGCCATGTCGGGCTGCTGGGGAAACTGTTTGGTCAGGCTCCTTGTGGAGCTGCCACCAAGTCAGGCTGCCAGGTGGTCCGCCGGTTGGGCTGCCTGGGGAATCGTCAGGTCAGGCTGCCAGGGGAGCTGCTGCTGTGTCTGGCTGTGGGGGGAACTGCTGGGTTGGGCTGCCGCGGGAACTTTTGGGTCGGGCTGCCAGGCCGATCAGCTGGGTTGGGCTGCTGGAGGAGCCGCTGCTAGGAGGGGCTGCCAGGGGAGGTGCTGGGTTTGTCTGTCAGCAAGGGGCGAAGTGACTAATTCCCGTCTTGTATGTGGTTTGTCCAGTGTGGCTCACTGCTCCAGCTGCAGCTGGCTGAGTCAGAGCCCGACCTGCTGGAGATCGGCAGCAGCCAGGAGGACACGCAGAAGCTCCTGAAGGAACATGAGCAGCTGCTGTTCAAGCTCAAGGTACTGGGTCACTCATCTGGGTCCTGAGCAGGTTCATCCACTCATATGACACTTGTTGTGAGGGATTTAAATGTGTTGACAGCACCAGGTATAGGTTTGAGATATTCCAGCGTGGGGCTGACAGTTTTGTGCATCAAAGTCATGTTTCTGTTCAGTGATTTGGGATCATGGACATTAGCTGTTACTGTTTTCACTCCCTTGACCCAGAATTACACTGAAACTGATGGCGAGATTGAATTTGCTTTAAGAGGCAGTGTGGAAGGCCTGAGGCTTCGCAATGATGTTGGATGAGATTGCCAGGCTCGCAATCTGTTCTACTTCATCCCAAATATGTTTTATGGGGCTGAGGTCAGGGCTCTGTGCAAACCAGTCAAGTTCTTCCACACCAAACCCAACCTTGTCTTTATCGACCTTGCTTTGTGCCCTGGGACACAGTCATGCTGAAACAGAAAAGGGCCTTCCCCAAACTGTTGCCACAAAGTTGAAAGCATTGACTTGTCCAAAATATCTTGGTATACTGAAGCATTAAGTGTGGAACTAAGGGGCTTAGTCCAACCCCTGAAAAACAACCCCATACCATTATCCAGTCTTCACCAAACTTTATAGTTGGCACAATGCAGTCACGTAGGTTACATTCTCCTGACATCTACCAAACCCAGACTTGACCATCAGACCGCCAGACAGAGAAGCATGATACGTCAGGCCCAGTGGCGAAGACTACAAGGGAAGCTCCGATTCCTCAAATATGTCAGAAAATAAATGTTCAGATATTCACTATCGCATGGGTGCCTACAGTTTTTTGGCTTGTGAGCTACTTTTAAATGGACTTCTATGGCACGGCACAGAATAGCTTTTTTCACTGCCGAGAAGCTAGACGTTAATTGGATAAATGCAGCAAAATCATCACTTCCAGGGAAGCTCAGCTTCTCTGGGAATGAATGGAGCAGTGGGCGGGTCAAGACACTGGGCTGATGCATGATGATTGGAGGAACTGTCTAACGGGCGGAACCTCTTTTTGATAGACAGCAATTTTAAATATACACTGGAATTGGAGTGATTTCAAGCTCAGTTCCATGCGGATTTGCAAGTGTCATGAGACAATCTGCTGCACATAGTGTGTTATTTGCTAGTACCGGTAATATAAACATATATATAAATCATACTTAAAAAAAACATAATTATAGCATTCTCGAGTTTGCTCTTTGTTTCAGTGTTGTAAAGTTTGTTCAATTGTTCATTGATTCATATAATATTATAGTCATATAATTTTATAATGTAGGTCTAAAATGAGCTTCACCTGTTTGAAAGACTAGCAGCCGTCACTGGTCAGGCCACAGAATTCATTTTCACTGCTACTGGAGTTCAGTGGCGGCATGCTCTACACCACTCCATCCAATGCTTGGCATTGCACTTGGTGATGTGAGACTTGCATGCAGCTGCTCGGCTATGGAAGCCCATTCCATGAAGCTCCCAGTGCATTACTGAGTGATCAGAGTGTTTGTGACTTTTACGCACGATGTGCTTCAGCACTCAGTGACCCTGTTCTGTTACTTTATTTGGTCTGCCACTTTTATTGCTGAGTTTCTGTTGTTCTTAAAGCTTCCACTTTGCAATAATGCCACTTACACTTCACCGTGGAATATCTAGCACTGCCCGATCTGTTCATCCTACCATCTTATGGTAAACCATGTTGTTTATATTTACAGCAAACTTGTTCTGCCGAGTTGTGCTGCCCGCTCAAAACATGGTACTGTATCGCAAACCAACAGTTATATTCGGTCAGTGCTACCTTACCGAAGAACGCTACCATAAGGCTGCTCTTGCTCTCTCTGTCAGTGATACATTATCGAACAATGCTACCATAACGCTGTGCTCGCTCGCTCTGAACGAGGGTAGAACAAAGCTACAAAAATATACAGGGAGTGCTGCATATAATAATAATAATAATAATAATAATAATAATAATAATAATAATAATAATAATAATAATAATAATAATAATAATAATAAAGATACGCATCTGAACCGTAAGGTTACAGAACAGAAAGCGCAGCAGTTTTCAGGTGCGCATTCTCTCTCTTAAATTAACATTACATATTAAAAACAGAAGTTTACGTATTTTCTATATAGTGAACATGCGGTTTTAGATTTTTTTAAACAGGGGCACATAATTTCTCATTTCAAGGGAAAAAATCTTGAACTAGAAGCGAGCTATAGTCCGAAGACTCCCGCACACCACTTCTGATTTAATGGAGGCTGTACTTAGAATATCTGCTGAAACTGCTTTATACCTGCTTTGGCAACTGTAATGTAAATTAAGGTCCCGCCATCCTTCTCAATAAGCCCGTCATTGGAAATCTGTACAACAGAAACCCACCATGTAAATGGCCAACTGAAGATGGATTGCTGTATAATTTTAATTTTTTTTTATTATTGCATTTGTGCATCTGCTTCCTAACCTTTTTCTAAAGTAATTATAGATTACATTTATGATGAAATGAAGTTAAACATTAATAGCAGTTATAAAAGGCAAACTCATTGTGTTCTTGTACACGAGCAGCATTGCTGAGAAATGCAGCTGATCCAAGTGCTGAGATGTCGCGTAATATGCTCTTATTCAGTTTTTTATAACTTAAGTCATATATATTTACATTCTAACACACAATTTTAATAGTCACCTTCATCAAGTCTTTAAGCAACTGTCCAACATTTAATATTAATATTATTCAGCACACACCTAAAGGAAGCATAATTTGACTGTCGTACGGTGACGCAAATAGTCACATAAGCCAACATTTCCGATTTTTCCTAAAGAACTGCAAATCGATGGGTAGGATGACGTATGTGCAAAATGTTTACTGCCTCTGGGATCGGCTTCAGACCCCCCGCGACCCTGAACAGGATAAGCGTTACAGAATATGGTTGGATGGATGGATCAACACTATTACATAAATATCACAAATCTTAAATGTTAGTTTATATTTCCATCGTTGTTGTAAATTGATGCAATTCAGTGACATGTTATTTTGGTATACTTATACCTTTGATTCACTCTGAACTCAAATATGAATATGTTTCAGCTGTATTTATGTCACTGCTAATCAGATCAGAAAAAAAGAAAAAATAAGATACATTTCTATAGTTGTTTGTCCTATTGGCATAATCTACTCACTTTGCTGCAGCATAATATTGGCCACCATATACAGTACATATACAGTCACCCCACGGTAACTGGGGTACCTAATGAGACCCATAAACACACACTCAGACACATGTGCAGGCGCTTTGCCTAACTTTTATTAGGCAGACAGAGAACACAAATGATCCAAAATCCGAGTACCTGGCTGAATATCCAATTATGAGCTGGTGGAGATTGCAGCGTTGTAAAATGTGCCGTAAAGTGTAATGCTGCGTATGCATAGATGTGTGAGGTATAATTTGGGGCGGGGCTGTCACAGATGGGTTGTCTGGGGGCATAAGCCTATGCAAGGCCTTGCAGCCCCAAAGCCTGACATTACTGGGCCCCAGGACAAAGAAGTTCGAGAAATGCTGGTCTAGGAGATGTCCCTAATTAGAGCTTTAAGTAACAGAGGTCTTAAAGAATTTTGAAAAGGTATTAAAAATTGCATTAAAAGGCATTGAAATTTTTTTACTGATACTTGCTAATGCCCTGTGACAGTATTGTGCTTTAATTTTTTCATAAATGTTTGTAAACCTTACTGTATGGCTAGCATCCTGATTTTATACACTTGTGGCAATGGGTCTTTATGAAACTACTGAATTCAATGAGTGAGTGGCGTGCCTCAATACTTTTGTCCATATAATATTGATTCACTTGGTTTTCACTTATTTCAGCAGTATTTCCACATCAGTTCAAGGCTTCTTTTTGCTGTATTCTCTGTGGTTACTTTGCAGTCTTTCCAAAGGCACTTACTCTCCTTGGTCCATATGCTGGTTCACTCATGCTGTTTCCGATTGGGTCTCTCTGTGCTGTTCAGCAGTGACCCCTGGCATGTGAAAATGTAACAGCACCTGCTTTGAAAGTGAAACAGGTATATGAAGTGCAATACATGTAGGTATGTCAATGGCTTCCAATGTGTGTTTGAAGCTGCTCACTTATTCACTGGAAAAAAAACTGCGGTAAAATAACAACATGGGAGTGATTTTAGCACTGTTGCCTCACACCTCTGGGACCAGGGTTTGAGTTTCCACCCTGGCTCTACCTGTGTGAAGTTTGCATGTTGTTCCTGTGTCATTGTGGGGTGTCCTCTCAGTTCTCCAGTTTCCCCCAGTCCAAAAACAGGTTAAGGAGAACTGGAGTTACACACTTGCAAAACTGTGGCTTGATTAGCATGAACAGTGTTGGTCTTTATTGTGAATTTAATGCCAGAACATAGTGGCCTGATTTTGGTTTTCAAATTTACTTTACTTGCTAGGTACATGTATTCAGAATATCAGAATTCACTAGGAATGTGTGTATTGGGCCATACATTCAAAGACAATGCAGAACAATGTGCTGGTCTGACACCACTCTGAAGGCTGGTAAACCCAGCTACCACACTGCAGTCTGCTTTGCTTAGCATCACACCCAACCAGCACCTTCCTCTCCATCAGAAACACGAGGGCTCCGTGCGTGGCTTGTTGAAGGAAACCGACTGGGCACTGGAGGAGGGGGCTGAACCCGAGCTGCATGAGGCCATGGCCTCCTCACTGAGCCTGGCCTGGAAGGGGCTGGTTGCTCAGTTGGACACACGCCGGGACCTGCTGCAGCTGGCCGCACACTTCTATGACCGAGCCCTGGAGGTGAGGGCGCTGATGTGCAGGTGTGCTGCTGGGTTACCCCCTTTATGTCCCATTTATGCTCCTTTTTTGTCTTCTTAATGTCCCCTTTGTGCTTCCTTCATGACTCCTTCATGCCCCCTTCATATCCCCTTAATGTCATCTTAATGCCCCCATTATGTCCCATCATGTCCACTTGTAATGAATGCTGGTGATTTAGGCAGGTAAGTTCACTGCTGCTATAGTGTGTTTGGTCAGGGCACAGGAGGCAAGGATACTTATGGATTTATTGCTTCATAATATATGCTTTGGTGAGTGAATCTGTGTCAGTGAGTGGATCTGTGTCAGACACACAGATGCTGCAGTTACCATGTTAAAGTCTCCGCTGGATGATGTCTGTCATCTCCGTTCGCAGTTTGCAGTGAAGATAGATGAGGCAGAAGATCTCCAGTGGGGCACTTCCAAGGAGATCAGCACAAGCTGCCTAAAGGAACTGGTACAGAAACACAGCAGCATTAAACAAGGCAAGTATGCCTCCCTATCAGCAGGGGGCTTCGCAATTAAGGCTCTCAGTAGCTGCTCCACATCCAAGGGGAATCCAGGAGCTGACGTGCTCAGTATCCACAGTGGCAGTGTGGTTGAATGGCACTTACTCAGATATCCAGACTTGTGCCTGATAAGTCAGCCCTGCTGCCTGCTCATTTTAAACGATGATGGTGTATAATGCTGATAGATTTTTTTTATGATCAATTTGAGAATAAATTGAATGACTGGGAATTCACACGTGTCCACATGTTCACTATGCTTCAATCTATTGGCTTCAGGCCTCCTGCAAACATCTCTGCTGGCTCTGAACAGCAGCCAGGAACTGCTGAACTTCCTCCGGCACTCCTGCTCCAAGGAGGGGCTGCTGAGGCCGGGCATTACACGTGGGGCGCGCAGCAGTTGTACCAAGGTGGAGAACCTTCTGGAGATCCTTCAGGATAGGCGCCGACAGTTGGACCAGCAAATGAGGCAACAGCAGCACCACCTGGACTCTGTTCTGCATGTCCGCCTCTGGGAACAGCAGGAACAGGAAGTGAGTGGGGGTGGTGTTACTGGGCTGTCTTTTTTCTGGGCTGCCCAGTGAAACCCCATACTGTACTGAAGGTTAAATGTAATTGGCCCGTGCAGTGACTGGCTGCTGCATCTTCACTGGCAACCTCTCATTTCAGGATATAGTCTTTAGTATTCTGAAAGGTCTGTGTTACTTGATTTAAAACTATTAATACAGACAGGGCCCGCCTGAAGATCCAGTAAACAAACTCTGTGCCTTTTACAAGATCTCCCATTGGTACTTTTCTGCAGGTCTGTGTCCATGGCGATTGCCCACAAGGATCTCTTTACCTCTTGCCTTAGTGACACCAGGATGTGACATGACCAGTCATGAATCTATCATCAAAAAACACATTCGGAAAGTGTTATGGGATATATGTTTATTAGGATAGGTTTGCAATGGGTACATGTTTCTGAAGTCGTCCTTCCCTGCTGCTCCAGTATTGACTTTATATTATTTGGTCCGTTGTTAATGAGGCAAATGATGCTGTTCTGTAATCTTAACAAAATGAGAGCTTTACCTGTAGATAGTTATCATTAGAATGAAAGACTGTTTCCTCTTCCATCCTTCCTTAAGGGCGACCATATTGATAGTATGCCCCATGTATTGGAGGTGGAGGTTTATTGAAGAAGGGTCACATACTTGTTACTTATGATATCTTGCTACAACTCTTAAGACACCACCTTGGCTTGGATTTTTTTGTCTCATTGGGTTTCCTTGTTAGGATTTGTTGTTGGGTTTTCTCATTAGACTTTCTTTTGTTGGGTTTCCTCACTCACTGGGAATCCTCCTTGGATTTTCTAGTAAGGCGTTGTCATTGGGCTTTCTTATACAGTATTCTTGTCAGACATCCATGTTGGACTTCCTCATTGGGTATTCTTATTGGGCTTATTTTGTAGGCTTTCTCATTGATTATCTCAATGTTATTCCCATCTGGCTTTATAGTCAATGGGCCTGTCTATGATCTGACTGTGATCTCACACTCACATTTCTGTGTTTATCTACTATGCGCGCAGGCAGTGAAGTGGTTTAAGAACAAAGCCAAGGCTTACATTGGAAATAACCGACTGGGCTCCACTTTGTCCGAGAATGAGGATTTGTTCAGGGAGTACAGGGACTTCGAAGAGAAAGCTAAGGTAAGATGTAAAATGACAAGCAAGGTGAACAGAAGTCACTGGGTCCTGTGAAATGCCAACTTTATTTTGAATTTACTATAGCTTCTTTCGAATTGAAATAAAATACTCAGAAACTAATTTCTTGAGGAAAAGTTAATATTATCAGACATTTGCTAATTTTAAACATTAGCAGCTCCTGCTGATGCAGATCGCTCTGGTGCTCTGGTTCCTCTCGCTTACACTTTGCAGTGTGACCATCCCTATTTCTGTGGTGATCAGTTACCATGACAGCAGGCTTTCCTCTGATAAGATTATTACCTGTCATGTGTAGGTGCTGAATGACCATGGATCTGAAACAGCTCTCATCCGCTTCATGTTTCTCTTTGATTCGGTGCCCGTGGGTCCATTGGCTTTTTGTGTATGACAAGCCCATGATTACCTAATACTTAGGTGATAAAAAGCCCAGGAGGGCTCGCTGACAGCAGGAACTGAGTCTCCAGCAGTGACCATGTCTGAGTGCTTAGAGATTAAGGAATGAGGTCATCAACCTACCTGCTGTCAACAGAGGCTCCTCCTTCTTATACCTGAGTTGAGGCACTTAATTGATAGTAAACCTCATTGTAGTGACAGAAATGTGTTTAATATAAACCGTCAAGCCTCATCTACAGATTTAAAATTAAAAAGTGACTGAAAGTGCAGCTGTGTAAATAGGTGATCTGGTCCTTTGGCTGTGACATTTGTTTCTGGATGATACAGTGTGATGTCATGCACTGTCACCTCACCTTCTGGCAGGACTGGAGCTCACTGGTGGACAGGCTGCTGTCTCAGGTCGCTGAAGACCTGTCGGTAGAGGACAGTGAGCTTCTAGCTGCAAGGAGCCTCCAGCTGAAGGAGCTCCGTAAAGAGCTCTGGAGGGTGATGGAGGGCCGCCTGGTGGATCTGCAGGAAAGCAACACATTCTTTACCAGGGCCAATAAGGCAAGGCTTCCCAGTATCACCGTGATCACTGAACAGACACTGCTCCCCTCTCCAAAGGTCATGGGACATGCATTTCATGGACAAAACTTGGATGTTTGCAAAATGTGTAGAAAATATGAGTGGAATGAGGCAGTGTCCCCAAGTCAGACAGTCAGTTCACAGGACAAGCTTGGTCTCTAGGTGAAGTTGAATATTGAGTGTAAATTGTAGATTTCAGAAAACCTCACGATTCCATTTGATTTAGATTCTTGGGCTCGTGATTCCATTCAAAACCGATTCTTGATTCGAAACGATTCTCGATTCAAAACGTTCATTTTTTTCCATCAGTCTGATAGGAAATACAGCCCTGAGATAATAGTTAAAGTCGCATTACAAAAATATTAACTGTTGC
>JAODKL010000001.1:49865080-49888356 GCA_026780765.1 Petrocephalus schoutedeni | reverse complement strand
TTTGATTTCTGTGCTCGGTTCGATGCATTGTTTCTATTGGTCGCGCGACAATGTGTCACAGCGCGCCGCGGTCAAAGTTGAACTTTGTTGACTTTGCCCGCGGTTCCCACTCAAGCTCCCCGGGCGGCGCGGTGCGGCTCCTGTGCTGCGCTTTCGCAGGGCTTGCGATTAAGTCAGCATAGCGCAAAACGTTTCTTGCGCCGCGCACGCCATAGAAAACAACGGGTTTCGGAGCGCAGCATGCCGCGTTCGGTATGAAAAGGGCTTTAAACTGGTGCCATTACAAAATGGGAGATATGAATCGATTTTGTGTCCTGTATGAATCGATTTTGAATCAGTAGAAATAGAATCGCGATTTCTATTTGCACACCCCTAGTAAATTGCAAAGGACAGTTGCTTTTATATAAATTTTTATATGTTGAATATTAAATAAATAATATATTGGGATATTTAATTTTTAGTTTTCTAATTTTTAACACATCTTAGCACTGTTTACGTCTTTCAGGTGGTGTCTCCATTCATAATTATGGTGCCATTAGTTCCCTCTAGTGTTAGAGTGTGAAAGTGTGCTTTTGTGTGCCCCCCACTCTGCAGGCTTTTGAAGTCTTAGCTGATGTGGAGAACCAGCTGCAGAGCCTGCGCTCAGAGCCCCTGGGTCTCCCTCAGCTGGCCCAACGGCACAAACAGCTCCAATCCATCTCCAGAGAGGTGGCTGCTGATCCTCTGCAGTGTGGGCAGCTTCTTCTTGAGAGGCTCCAAACCCATGGGTGAGGGTGGGGTGGAGCGAGGCGGTGCTCTAGGGTGCTGCAAGTGTCACAGGATATTCAGTGTTGCCATCCATCTCTCAATCTACCCCTTAATCCATATATCCACTGATCTTTTAACTCTAACCCCCCATCAACCCTAACTGGGATAGGTAGAAGATAGGACTTTGACCTTCTACGGATAGTATTAGGACTTCATTGTATTCAGAAAATAGATCCGTATGAACAAGAACAGAGGCGAGTATGCTATCATGCTATTTTTGAACAGTGTTCAGGTGGCTGGGGTGCAGAGGATGCTGGGATATATCCAGGAACGGATGGACTTCTTGAGTGGAGAGTGTCATGCCCATAAGGTCCTGGCTGAGAAGAAGCTTCAGCTGATGTCCTCTATTGAAGAGCTGATGGACCAGGTAGGATATGTCTCCAACACGTATACAGTACATGGCCACCAGACACAAGGACTGTGGTGACACTGGTTTAAGTAGTTCAGTAGATTCTCCTTGGCTGTAAGTTGCCCAGAAGGCAGTAAAGATGTGCTCCTCATGTACAGGTGTCCATGTGGATGAGGGCAACCAGGTCCACTTTTATCAGCAGCCTTGGACCTGGATCAGGGCTCTCTGAATCTGAGGACATGTTGAACAAACATATGGAGCTGGCCTCACAGGCACAGGTGAGCCACCAAACAAGAGGGGGAGCATTTTATGCTTCGAGTTATTTATTCCAGGGACATTAGTGGTTTAAAGTGAGTGAACTTTTTCAGTCCAGGTGTGTCTTTTAATGGCTTCTCAGTACAGATGAGCACAGACTCTATCTCTAACATGTCCATTCAGGACGCAGCAGACAAGCTCAAGTCCATCACAGAGCTTGTGGCGCAGCTAAGGCTGCTGGACTCCCATGAAGCCGATGAGCTGTCCAGCCGGAACAGTGTGCTGAATAAGCAGCTGGGGGCACTGACAAGGAGCGTGAATGCATGGCTGGACACTCTCAGGCCCTATTTGTGTTTTCTGCACAGCAAAGAGGAGGTGGGACTACTTCAACTGAAAATAGAAAAAAATGTCTAGCAGGTGGCATAGCACTTAATGAAACTTGAGTATTGCAGCTTTTCATGTAAATACTTGTGATGTGTATAAGCAATGATGACTGTGGTTTCCACCAGGTGGATGAGCAGGTACAGCAAGTAGAGGAGATGTTTAAGGGCAGGCCTGAGGAAGACACAGAGGATGCCAGCAGCAGATGGCAGTCACTGTTGCAGCGGTTCCTCAGCTTGCAAGAGCAGGGCAGCATCTTCATCTGCTCTGCCAGCATGGTGAGAACCAGCGTGACCCCGTGGACTCTCGGGTAAGGAGGAAGGGCTCCTCTGGCACGCTGTAAGGCCAGCTACCCTTCCTCTAACTTTCTGGTCGTGGAGTTTCAGCTGCAGTGGTGAAACTGTCACCAGATCAGTCAGCATCATAAATCACATCATAAATGATACCCTGCACCCATGGATATCTGGCTGGGGTTTTTGATAACAGCTGTTTTGGGACATCTGGATCAACACTCTGTATAATCACACCCCACCCCACTCCCCCCCCCCCCAAAGCTGCCCAGTGCTGCCCAATGCTGATACAGGGGTCCCCCAGCCTCAGGTGCCGTAAACAGCCTGTGTATTACATTGTACTGGCTACTTAGTCTTATTATTTGCCATTAAAGCAGGGGAGTGCCCAAATCTGTGAATGATGGATATCCTTGTTAATCCTTGTTAACCCTGCATTACCTTCTCCCAGGTCAGTGAGAAACACAAGCTTGATGTGAAAGCTGCTGTGTGTCAGGTTGAGAAGATAATGGGGGATTTGACCAAGAAGAAGGCCATCCTGATGGATCTGTGGACCTCATGGCAGCTCCAGGTCAACCAGATGAAGTCTGTGAAGAAACAGTGGAAGACGTTCAAGGAGCAGCTTAAGAAGGTGAGGAAGATGTTGCAGTGCTGTATGGATGTCCAAAGGGGGCATCAGCATTACTGGTGCTAGTACTTCTATGAAAGATGAAATGCTTCTATATTTGCCATGAAGACCATCCATGACTTGAAGGCACTCGAGGATGTTCTTGCTCCAGGATCCAAGATGGATTTGGGAAGTGATCTCACAGCTCTGACCAAATTGCAGGAAAATTTCACCCTTGCAAAACCACAGCTTCTGGTGAGACTGCCTGTTTATGGATAAATAGTTTGATGTTTTAGTTATAAGCGAGATCGTACTATTGAAGTTCCATTTAAAAGGGTTATATTTTTTTATATTTTAGGTTTTGTGACAGTGAATTTCAGCTTGCTTGAATAGCTGAGCTGATGGTCTATTCCTATACATTTTGTCCATCACAGCAGTTGAACGCAGAGGTGGAGCACATGGTGAAGGTCTCAGAGCTGCTGGCACTCAGAGGAGCTTTGGTGAATGAGAAGAATGAGAAGGTGACAGAGCTCCTTCATGTGCACCAGCAAGTGAAGGATAAAATAAAGGAGTATGAAGTAGTGCTCAGCGAGGCTCTTCGGTTCCTACAGCTGTACCATGAGGTACATTCATACTTACTACACTCACAGGGAAAACAAGCTTTCAAAAAACAAGGGTTCAAAACATGCTTTCTGCCCCATCATTTATTCCTCATACTCTAGAAGATTTTTGTTTAATGTTTTGTTTTTGTTTAAACTGTAACCAATCGTTTGTGATTCTGCAGTCCAGCTCTTTAGCGCCACCTGCCATTTACATCAATTTACGGCACATGTTCCCAACTTAGCTGGACTGCGTGCCAAGTCCTGTCCCGGTAACAGAGCTCCCTGATGCTAGTCAGGCTCGAGTCCAACTGGCACAGTACCAGGAGAGACGGGCCCACGTGAGCTACCTGTACAAGCAGGCCATCTCCCTGGGGGCAGAGGTCACTTCCATTGTGCATCAGTCGGTGAGTTCCTCACTCTGCTAGCCCCCCTCCCCCCCCACCACCTCACTAGTGCTCCACACCCTCTGATGTCATTGTCTTATTGGGCAGGGACAGCTTGAGGTTGCAGTGGGTGGCACATGGATTGAGCTGTCTGTGTAGTCTATTCAGTAAGGAGTCACAGAGCTGTGCTCCCCCTAATCATGCTCTCCAATGTCCAATGCTCTCATCACCTTCTCCCAGTACACCCTGGACTTCCAAGTCCAGCAGCTCCAGCAGAAGTTAAAGAGACTAGAGAAAGCCAGCATGAAATGGAGAACGGAGGCCAATCGCTGTGAGGAAAACCTAGTGAGCCACTTTCACTACTGTGTGTTCAAGGAGGAAATTAATGAGGTAATTCTCCCATGTGCCCACCAGACCTAGCCACCTTCCCAGGGAGTGGTAATTTAGCAAACAGCCCATTTCATTTGTCTTGTACCGGGGCTTAGCCCTGGTGCTCACTCAGGGTTGTCTCTTTGGCTTGGCCTCCTGACATGGTGCTTAAACATAGCACTGGATGCAGTGACCTTTCTGGTGCACAGGCATGATACTAAAAGGAAGGTTCTGCTGTATTGGGTACACATAGACACACACAATGTCTTGAGGGCTTGGGTGACCAAGTGCAAAAGTGTGAGCAAAAATGCTTCGAAGAATTAAACCCAGCTAACAGGAAGCTGAAGCTGGAGACCTAGCATGCTCTGTGAAGCTCTCTGATAAGGAGTTCTGCAGGACAACAAAGGGCAGGCATTCTCCCATTAGGAGGCGCTGTTTATAGAGTCCTGCCATTTCTGAGCTTTGGCCTGAACTTTCCTCAGGGTGACTGTGTATTTCTTCATATCCTGAGGGTCCTGTGTCATCCCTCCAATTCCTGGTGAATGGACATGGTTGGGTCTTCCATGGGGGCTCCATGAGCTATCAGCAGGCCTAGACTGGCCATCTGGCATTCTGAGAAAGTTCTTGGTGGGCTGATGGGTACAAAGACCAACAAAATTTATTATGGGGCTGTCTAGCTTGGCAAAATTTACTGTGGGTCCAGGGCCGATTAAATTTTTTTTTCAGCTTTTTTTTTCAATTTTTTCCAGCTGCGTCTATCAGTATCTCTGTATGGAAGAACTGGCACCTTAAACTTTTATCAGATTTTAGTCCCCAGGCTTATTTGTTGTGTCCAGCCCCTCTGCCTTCAAGGACCCAGTCACAAGCAAATGGTGTGCACTCCTGTTAAATAACAGGTCTGCCAGCCAATGCTTGAAGAAGAGGGCGCTGATTGGAAGTTCATTGCCTACAGGCAGACAGCAGTTAATAAACAGCTTGTGGGTCAGGAAGGTTGCCTCCAGTCTACAGTATGACTCCCTATAGTGTCATGAGCTGCAGTCAGACTGCAAGGGCTGCATTCTTAGGACATTATTGCAGGAATCTGGCAAGAGCTCCAAAAGATTATCACTCTGGACAGAGCCGACAGCAATGCTGAGCACTGTCATTGCATTACGCTGAGATGCTACATCAGATGCATTGTTTCATGACGGCTAAGAGCACAGAGGGGACACTCACCACCTTCATGCTGCTCCGGGAAAACAGAGTAATGGCCTTGAGCTTAAAGGAGCTATATTTAGATTTTATGAGATACTGCCGGTCAGTTTCACCCTCTAGAAAAGTTGTTCTGTGACGAACTGCTGCCCCACAGGGACGGCCCTCCTGTCACTCTTACTCACCCACACAAAGAGCCTGGCATAGCCTTATGCCCCGAGGGGAATGGTCGCTATCTGTAGGCTAACGTGCTAAAATGCTATCATTTTACAGAGAAACAGGTGCTACTTCTAAGCCTCAGGTTGCTACAGTTTCACTGACCTTGGAACCTAAAAAAAAGTATCCCATTCATTTTGACCTACTTATGGTGATCTGCCGATATCTCCCGTTTGCTTAATTCTATCCTTATAGGAATTCACTTGTCAGATGTCTGTTATTGTGCTGATCGCAGGTTAAGCTTTCAGGGGCTTAGTTAAGCGGGGAGTTCCAGCTTAGCCAATCACCTGTAACTGCTTTTGGCTGTTTAGCTCATCCCTCTTATCAGCCCCCCATCCCCCGCAGTTCCTGGATGATGACCATTTGTTCCTGAACCCTGTGAGATCTTTGGAAAACACTGTTTGCTCAATAATTGGAAGGGGAAACTTCAGGCTCCAAACAAGGAGGGTTTTTTTCCAGTGTTTTTCCAGTGTTTTTCAAAATGACGTGGGTTACGGTGGAGTGAAAACCAACCGGAAATTACATGATGTTCTCCAAAGATCATGGCCAGTTATTAAACTTTCTCTAATTTGTTCCATAATTAAGCTTAGAGATTCATTTAAAGACCTGAAGAAGAAATTTAACAATTTAAAATTCAACTACATGAAGAAGAATGAGAAAGTGAGGAACATAAAAGCAGTGAAGAATCAAACCCAGCAGATAGAGCTGTACATGGAGAAACTGCAGGTGAGACAAGCTACAGTCGTATCTTATAGTTGAAGTGAACATATCAAACATGTTGTTCTTATTTACTGATCCTCTTGCCAACCCAGGTGCTGAAGAACAAGGTGCAGGCCTTCACTGACAAGCTCTCCACTGGCACAGAGCAGCTCCTCAGGGGGAGAGAGATGGAAGATGCTGTGAACGAGCTGCAGAGACAGCTGGGGGATTTCGACAGGACCATGGAGGAGTACAAGATAAATCTTGACATGACGGCTAAGCTGCAGCAGGCTGTGGAGGAGGTTAGGATTAGGGTTTGAGTTTGTGTTAGGGTGAGCCTGCTATACCCTGCTTCCTGGGCCAATTTCTCAAACAGCAATCAGCATTTCAGTTTAAGTAATAGTGTTATTGATATGACAACACACATTCATTAATTTGATAAAGCCATCAGAATATCACAGCAGCTCACACATTCCACCTCTCTTTGTCTCTTTTAAAATTCAGTACCTGTTCTGGTCTGACGAGGCCAGTGCTACCATCGTGAGGGTAGGGAAGTACTCCTCTGAGTGTAAGACCAAGGAGGCTGTCAGCATGCTCTACAAGCAGTTTGAGAAGTTTGTCTGGCCCATGATTCCACAACAGGAAGAGAGGATCCAGCAGATCACAGAGCTGGCCATGCGTCTCCATGGTAAAGGAGCTCTCCTTTGGTTTTCACTTTTCGTGGCTTTGTGGTTATGGTTACAGATAGGGCTGGGTAGGGGTTAAGGTTGTCATTGTTGGTATAAGAGTTTGAATGTGATGATTCTGAAATAGGATTTGAATTGTCATTGGTGGGATTAGGGTTTGAATGCGATGATTTTGAAGGCACTTAAATGAACATTAAGCTTGTTCCTAGGTCCGGAAGAGGGGAAGAAGTTTGCCGAGAAAACTGTTAGCAAACATAGTGAGATTGTGGACTCCATCAAAGAGCTCTGCAATGACCTGATGGACCTGGAAACCAAATTGCAGGTACCTGTAAAGTGTGTGATTGAATAAAAGTGACCAGAAGCTTTTAGGTTTTTCCATTAGTGTTTGAAAAGGTTTTGTGAGACCTTCAGTTCAGTGCTGCAGTTTATGAGTTTATGAGCTTTGAGGTTGCAGTGTATTTGTGTGATTGTCTTCAGGCAGAGGCTCTGAAGCAGCAGTCCAGCCTAGAGGAACACACGGACACAGACACGGTGAGGTGCAGAAGCTTTGCTGCTCATGTACTTCACGCTTGCTGAAGGAAATGTCACCTGCTCAGCGACTGTTCATGTGCACACAGAGTGAGCTGAAGGAGTCAGGTCATACTCCGGAAAATGCCGAGAAGGTGAGCAGTATGATGGTCCAGGCCCAGCAGCCTGGGCACAGCACGTCATTGCTGCAGAGCACATCATACTCCTGTGAAGCTTACTCAGAGAGCAGCTGCATCACCTCCATCTCCAGCAGTTCCACTGTGGAGAAACTGGAGTGCTCGCACACCACCTCACACACCGAAACTATCAGTGTGTCCTCCTTGCCGTCCTCGGCTGTCCCTGGCTTCTCTGTCATGCGCAGGGAGTTCTGCCAGCCTGAGGGGCAGAAGAAGGGGTATGAGAAGCCCAAGCCTCTCAGGAGCTTTGGGGAACAGACTGCAAACACACAGGTGGGTGTGTGTCCCATTCCTCAGTATATTTCTGAGTATTGTTCTGTGGTCACCACTGATGTGCTAGGAATGCCTGTATCTTAGTCATTGTAGGCGATTTCTTATCCAGGGGGAAGTTCCTCATTCTGCAGAAGAGATCATGTGTCCTGATGCATCGCTCCTACCCATGAGCGAGGGAATGTGTGCAGCAGAAGGCGACCTTCACGCAGAGGAATATCTGTCCAATGACGAGTACGAGTGCCCCTCGCCTGATGACATCTCGCTGCCCCCGCTTTCTGAGACGCCAGAGTCCAATGTGGCACAGTCAGAGAATGAGGATGGCATGTGCTCCCGTAGCCCGCATGCTAGCCAGCAGGGTCTCTATCAGTCCCACTCGCAGTTCAATGATGGTGTCCCCCAGAGGCAGGGGTGGGTCCTGAGCCAGGATGAAAGCCAGCCCTCACCTCCCAGGTTTCGGGTGGAGTCATCGTCATTTGTGCGCAGCTCCCTGACTGTGCCTGCTCCCGGCCTGGTGTCCAGCACGCTCTCCAGCATTCTAAAGACCAAGCTCCCCCCGCCCCCTTCATCCCCTCCTGGCACTCTCAGCGAGTGCCAACGGACTCTGTATGCAGTACATGAAAGCTTCATGCAGACGCAGGAGTGCTTGCATGTGGGTGCTCCACCCAGTAACATGCATGCCCCTTCTTCCAAACTAACAGACCCAGGCCCCTGCAGGCCTACCGCCATCCGGGAGGAGGTCCGGCTGTGGTCAGAGAGCCGGGCATCACCTGGACTTCCAGGTCACGCTCCTAACTTCTCCAAGCTGCTGTCTAATGCCAAGGTCATGGAGGGCTCTCCTGTGACCCTGGAGGTAGAAGTCGTGGGATACCCAGAGCCTACACTCACATGGTGGGTAGCCTACAATGAGCAGGCCTCGTAGGCACGGGTCAGGGCTTGCTGAGGGTTAGGGCTCACTGAGGGTTAGGGTTATTGGAATGGGAGAGCTGGGCCCCATTGCCATCGGGAACATTCTGTTGAAATGAGAGGGTAGGACTACTACAGGATTGACAGATCAAGGAATTTGTAGATGCTTGTTTGGAAAACATATTTCACAAGTACAAGTCATTTCTAATACTCTTTATACATTTTTAGAATAATGGCATTAAAATGTATTCAATATTATTTAAATAATCAATATACTGTATATTGATATGTCCCTTTGTTTGTTGTTCTGTTCAATTGCCCTTCACTAACAGGATGTTTGGTGAGCCCTAACATATTAATAGACCCAGAGACTGCCTTTAAGCACCTGATTCTTACACGTTTTTCAACTTTCTGTATTTTCAATGTTCTCTTGCTTGCTGTGCTGTGTTTGTGTGACGCGAAAATTCACTCTTTACCTCAGGTACAGGAATGGACAGAAAGTGACCAATGACCAGCACATAAAACTGTCCCAAAAGGATTGTAAACACACCTTGTTCATTCAGACGGTTGCCAGTAGCAACGCAGGCCTCTATGTCACACGGGCCATAAACTCTAGTGGTACTTTGTCCTCTAGCGCCATCCTGCAGGTCAAAGGTAAAAGCTGCCCGGATGATCCCACCCCTTCAGTCAAGCTGGACTGGCTCACCTGTTTTGGCACCTTGTGTGTCCTCCTGTGGCTGGTGTACTTGCTGTTGCTGTAGTGTGTTCCTGTGTACCCGTCCTGAGAGGAAGATTCACGTACTGCACTGGAATAACCCTTACCGTGCACTCTGCCTCCTGGGTCAATTTAGGACCCAAAGGGACCTCTGTCTCCATTTAACTACACCATCCAGATCATTTGGCTTTTTGACCTGTCACTTAACTGACAGCTTGTGTTTGCTGTGTGAAAACATCCATGTCCACTTAAACACATCAGAAATACAAAATAAAAATATATGGTAACCTATTTCATTTGTGAATCAGGACATCTTATATTCCAGAAAGTATATGCAAACATTTCTCACTTAACGACTGAGTTCTGTTCCTACAACTAGGTTATTAAGCAAATTGGTCGACAAGCGAGGATAAGTGCCCTTACTGATATTTCACTGTACTGGTGGTGGGTTTGTGTCAACCATCTTTAGATATTGTTTTAATGTCACCTTTGCACCATTTGTAATACTGACCAACTGCGGGAATGAGACTGAGACTAAGAAAGGCTGATGTGAGATGAGATGCTTGATGCTAAGATGCTGTGCTGCTGTTTCCACAACCAAAGTTCTTGTACGGCATACAATACGACTGGTCGGAGAGCTGGTCCTAAGTCCATGTGGTCATTATAAACAGGTAGGTCGTTAAATGAGGAGTGTCTGTAGTCGCACTGGCATGGGAACCTCAGGTAATGAATGATTTGTATTATGGTGATTCAGTGTTATTGTGGCATTAAGGACTTTCAGAAATGTATAGATCCCTTAGAGGCAATACTGCAGTTATTAGGTCCCCATGGATTGCTTTTGCTTTTGAAGATAATGTGCAGTAAATAAGTGTGTTTGCATTTATGACTGCTTCTAATAAGCAGACAAGAAGGTGAAATAATCCAGGTGATTTTTACAGAATTATTGTGAAGAACAGCTCTCAGTTACTGGGCTAAAATGAAATGATGTGATTAAATCCCATGATGTGGCTAGTATCAGTAAGTGTTTTTCAAGCACATTGCTTATGTCCTGCAGGTAACCTTTGGTGTGATGCTTCCCCATATAGCTCTGGCCTGTGATCTAAAATGAGAAGCAGCTTATCTTCCTGAGAACACTTTTTCTTATGAAATTCTGTCTCATTTTATGAAGGAATTAACCACACCCATAACAATAGCACTATAATACTGGACTTCCATGTCTCTGTGTATTTTTTTCATTTATATTAATAAATGTCAATGTAAAATATTATGTTAAAAGTATTAGTGACACAAGTAAAAAATAAATTAAAAAGTAAATTAAAAATAAATTAAAAATTAGCTGGAAGTAGAAGAAGGTGAAACAACAGTCACTTCAGTATGTAATTCCCTGCTGACATCACAGGGGCTCACATGTCATCAAGCCATGGGACTGGCTTAAAGCCAGAGATAAATCTCTTCAGCTAGACCTCTACTTTTGATGTGTCTACAAACTGTAATGAGAATGGTGGTGACACAGACCCGGGTGGCATGTGCCGTAGACCGTGCTACCCCCCCCCCCCCCGTCACCACAAAAGTGATCCGCAGATTATCACTATCTATTCTCAGACTGCCCCTTCGATTTCACTAGCCATAAATGAGAGATTAAACGTAGTGGATTCTAACCCTAACCCTAACCTGTGGGAATCCATAGTAAGGAAGAGTGTGCATTTAGATCTGTCCCAAAAATCTGACACCAATAAATATAAATGTGTGCTGTTGCTAAAGCAGGGACTTCTGATTACCTTTCTAAGCCCCCAGTGTATCACATTGGGCAGAGACAAAACACGGAGGACCCCAATATGCAGGAGGACTAGGCTGTTTATTTGAAACTCTGTTACACCAAAACCAAAGGGGAAATCCAAAATAATAGCTGGGGAAGACACGCCAGTAGAATCCAAAGCTGTGGGAAGTCCATCCAATGAGCAAAAACGGGACAGGAACACCAGACGAGAGGAGGCCGGGGCAGGAGCAGGCAGAATCAAGGTGGGTAGGCAGGCAGGGACCAGGGAGGGAACAGGCAAGGTCAGGGCAAGCAAGGAAAAGATAAACGAGGAGAAAGCAGGCAGGGCTGAGACTAGGCGGGCAGCACGCAAGACAGGGTAAGTGAATTTCTTAGTACACACACATGAGGCACATGATGCAACAATACTTCACAAAGTAGTTAGGGAAACTACTTCCTTATATACCGCTGGAGGGGCGGAGAGCCAATTTCCAGCTATCGCATGCTCCCCACCCCTCTGGACGTGATAGTACCCCACCCCCCCCCCCCCCGTCGGCCACCACCTGGAGGCTGAAATAAGCCACACAGCCGACCCTGAGCTGGCTTCTCAGGGTGGCCATGATGGTAGGCAGCGACCATGTCCGGATCCAGGACGTCCTTCGCAGACATCCAGGACTGTTCTTCTGGGCCGTAGCCCTCCCAATCAACCAGGTACTGCAACTGGCTATCCAGGAGGCCATGGACCGTGAAAACTTGGTTTCCCTCCTGAAGCGTCCAAGAGGGCGGGATGACAGCATCAATGCAGGGATGCACCATGCTGTATTTCACAGGTTTTAACAGCGAGGCATGGAAAGTAGGGGAAATCCGATACACCAGAGGCAGCAGAATGCGGTAAGACGTAGGCCCCACATGGCATACCACTTTAACCCTCTGGATTTATCACAAAGATAAAAGATTTATCACAAAGTGCTGCAAGTACTTTTATTCAGGACAAACTCAGTACCAATACTCTGAGACAATTTAGAATGTGATTATTCTATTTTTAAAACATATACTTTTCAAAAATGTATTATCGTAGGCACTGAAAAATTGTAAAAAATTGCATTGTGAACATTTCTAGCCAAGACAATTGAGCTTTGAGGGTTATAGATATAGGTGTTGGCTACACATTGCTGAATGAGACATTCAGAAATTTCGTGTGGTTAAATTACTAAAGTGTCAGAAGTTTGGAATGACACTATTTTTTTCAAAATCAGGGACCTACACAATGAATATTGATGAGGTATGTGTCACCACACCTGAAATGGTTTGCATACTGTCAGTGGTAGTTGTCATTGTCATCGCCACACACCTATCAGTTTTCAATGTCAGACCCATCAATTTGAAATAAAATGTAAGAAAAGAAGTCACATGTCTTTTTACAGTGTTTTACATGCAACGGATAAAGTAAATGATGTTAAAAAAATGAATAAAGTGGCAATACAAAGAAAGTATATAGAATGTTACAAAATATCCTACAATAATGAAACTAATTACCAAAATAATGGCAGTGTAACGTCCAAGACTCTTGCCTAATGATCATTAGAGTCTTAGCTTAGCTTAGCTTAGCTTTAGCGATATTATGTAGCTTTATGACTGTTTTACAGCCGTTTTTACAGACTGCTTTCAGGAATGTTGCTTTTTGTGAAGGGTTTTACGCAATGCAATGAGCAGATGGTTTGCTATATAAAGCGTTAAATATGCTGCTGTGCCTGTGCGGAGATGACGGAAGTAAAATAATAATAAAAGCGAAATTAACTTATTCATCACGATTATGTTCCGTGTTTGTAGTCAGTCAGTGTGAACATGAGCAGAACATGTACTTAGAGTATGGAATAGTCTTCCTGATAGCATAGTGCAAGCTAAATCCTTGGGTTCTTTTAAAACAGAGCTAGGAAAGATTTTAACATCTCTGAGCTACTAGTGGAAGGCTCCCCAAACGAGCTTGATGGGCCGAATGGCCTCCTCTCGTTTGTAAATGTAAGTTTTTTAAATGTTTCTATGACAAGAACTCACTGAGATTTTTAAATGGTTTGGGGAGATTTTCGTTTGGTCCTGCCGGCGGGATCGCTGGCTCCAGGGGGTTAAAGGGACCAATAAAGCATGGAAACAGCTATTTACAGGTGGGCAGTTTCAGATTTCAAATACAGTAGAGATCAGACTCGCTGACCCGGTCAGTAATCAGGTGCCAGACATCGCCGGTGATTGGCGAATACCTTCTGGTGATGGGCTCCCTGTTCCAAGAATCATTGGGTCTTCACCCAGACTGCCTTGCTACCCCTATACCACTCTTCTTTCAAGGGGACATCACAGGGCGGTGCATCCCAGGGGAAAAATGGTAAGGCTGGAACCCCAATACACACTGAAAGGGAGAAAGGTGAGTGATCTGGCTTTCTTTACCATTTAGGGAATATTCTGTCCAGGGAAGATGATGGGCCCAGTCAACGAGCGGGCTTTTGCCCAATATATGCAACATTTTAGAGACCTCTTGGTTAGTACACTCTGCTTTCCTGTTTGACTGGGGATGATAGCTAGAAGTCAGATTGAGGGATATACCTAGCTTCTGGCGGAAGGCATGGAATACCCGGGAGGTGAACTGTGGCCCTCGGTCGGAGATTATCTCCTCAGGGACTCCGTAAAACCCAAAATACCCAGGTAAGGATGAGTTCAGCCACTTCATTTGCCGATGGCAGTTTGTGAAGAGGAACGAGGTGGCATATCTTGGAGAATCTGTCGATGATGGTAAGTATGACTGTGTTTCCCGGGGAAACTGTGAGATCAGTCATAAAGTCTATTGCGATATGAGACCACGGGAACGGTATTGGGAGGAGCTGAAGAAGGCCCAACCGGGGCATGTTAGAAGATTTAAGTTGCGCACATACTGGACAAGATGAGACATACTCCTCAACCTCCTTCCACTATCCAGGCCACCAATACCTTCGGGACAGGAGCTTGCATGTGGTCGACACTCCTGGGTGTCTTGTACTGCGAGAGGTATGCACCTGTTGTAATGTAGCTGTGAAGTGTTCAGTAGGAACATAGGTCTTACCTGCTGGACAGGTGGGCGGTGGTGGATGTTGCTGGTTCACTGCTTACCACCGGTTCTGCAAAGCATGAAGGAGGGAGGACTGGTCCTAGTCTGTGTTCTACCTCCACCAGGTCACACTGAAAAGAGAGGGCATCAGCTTGTTGGTTCTTGGCTCCAGATAGGTATGAGACCCTTAAATCAAAACGGGTGAAGAACAAGGACCACCTATCTTGATGGGCATTTAATTGTTTTGTATTTTGTAAGTATTCCAGAATACGATGGTCGGTTTAGACCACAAACGGATGTTTGGCTCCTTCGAGCCAATGCCGCCACTCTTGACGCAAGTTTGATAGCCAATAATTCATGATTTCCCACATCATAATTGCATTCAGCAGGGGTCAGCTTCTTAGAATAATATTCACAAGGATGTCTTCTCCCTGTGGCTGGATCTCATTGAAGCAGCACACCACCTACTTCAACATCTAAAGCACCCCCCTCAACCTCAAAAGGGAGTTCCGGATTGGGATGAAGAAGAGCTGGAACAGAGCAGAAGGCCGCTTGGAGGCCTACATTTCCCCTGAGTGAGCGAGGTGAGGGGCGTGGCTACCTGACTGAGGCCCCTGATAAAACGACGATAGAAGTTAGAAAACCCATTCCCAGACCACTCTGAAATAACGGTGTCTGTTCACAGTGCAGTACTCCTACTTGTAATGTTACCGGAATGGTGTGATGGGTTATTTTCTCAGACGTTACGGGTATCCCATCAACCCTCAGCACGGCTAACGGAGTTGGTAATGTTTCTAGGGGGAGGCCTAAACGAGATGCTAAGGTGCAGTCTATGAAATTCCCCGTGGCTCCTAAGTCTAACAAGGCCTTGATTAAGGGTTTTTCTCCCCCGAAAACAAGTAAAACCTGCAGCATTATCTGGGTCTGTGATATATTCAGAAAAACTGACAGGCCTACCTTGACAGATTCTGCTGGATATCGGGGTCGCACGAGGCAGTCCTGGACATGGTGCTGGGGTTCGCCACAATAGAGGCAAAGTTTATTTAGGTACGGCCTTTGTTTTTCCACCGATGTCAGTGGAGCACAGCCTAGCTGCATGGGTTCGGCCTGTGAGGCAGATGCCTGGGTTTCCAGCCAGGAACGTTGGTGGCGGTGATTGTGAATCTTCGCGTCCAGGGTGATGGACAGCCATACATACTCATCAAAACATTGCTTTTCCCAAGACATCGCTTCCTCTCGGCACATGAGCTTGTCCTTCAATTCCGGGTGTAGGGTGTGACAATACAGGACCTGGAGGCAGTCATCTTGCCACCGGAGACCTGCCGCAAGAGTCTGAAACTCAGCGAGAAGTCCGCGGCGGTTTTTGTGCCTTGTTGGAGCTCACAGAGGCAATGCCCAAGGCTGCGAGTCAAGCAGTGGGCTGCCTTCAGTCCAAAGAGCAGTGGCCCATTCCCGAGCTCTCCCGGTCAACAGGGCGCACCAAAAAATCATAACCATTCATCTTAATTGCAATCAGCTGTTTCCAGCTACAATAGTCATTTACAACATTACCCATGTCTACCCTGTGTTTCTGAATCACTTGATGTTGTTTTTAAGGGAAAAGGGAAATTTGTGACTCCAAACTTTTGAATGGTATTGCATATGTGTCATATCAAATGGAAAGGGGGGAAGAAACAAATGAACAAATGAGCACAAATGATAACAGAAAATGGGACCACGTGGGATAACAATGTCAGTGACAGACCTGGGGAAGACTGGACTGGGAGACAGGAAAAAACAGGACTGACAAGCGTGTAAACAGGAGGCAGCTTGGAGTGATCAAAACAAGGCAGGATTGAGTGGTAAGACTTAACAAGCATTAGGCATGTCTTGTTAAAGACGGGAAACAAGGATTAGGCAGACATGAAGGAGAGAACATATCAATATATTTTTTTGCTTCAACAATATATTGCAAAATATAATGCGAAATGCAATATAAAAATATATCGCAATATATAAAAAGTAAGAATTGCTGCTTTCCATATACTGTAAAATGTATGTATATATAACAGTAATCTGCTAATGGAAAAAGTTAACTTTTTTTTTACACTGCACTCTGCATCAGTCTTAGAAAAGCCAAGAATAGCCCCTAAAATTTAATTATTTATCAGTACCAGTTATTGTAACCAAAAGGAATATTAGCTATTATTAAGGAATATTAAATCTTTTAAATTAACCAGTAAATCAGAACACTAAATAATTTGATATATTGACAGGGAAATATATTTTCTTTGCATAATTACAAAAGATGAGCATTAAACTCATAATAAATTAAGATAAACAATTAAGATAAATTAATTTTCTGTAAAACTGTTACAGTACATGTAAAATTGTCTTCATTGTTCTGTGTATTAACATATAGCCATATATGGTTCATGCATATATTGCAGTATATTGGACAATATATATATATATATATATATATATGGAAATGTATCATTTAAAAAATCATATTATATTTTCCATTATATTGCCATATATTTTTGTTTCATAAGGGAACAGTCACACTTAGCCATCTGGTTGCCCCTAAACTATACTTGTTGTTTTATAATTAAGTAACACAGTTACATGGTATTAGGGGGTGTTCTGGGCTCAATGGATAGCTAGACATTAAGCTGTTGAGAAAGCGTCTCACTGACAAAATAAGGCCACCTACACATGTGGACTGAGTGGCACAAAATGGCTGCCCAGCCATCAGGATGGAGGCGTGGCTGAGACGAGGTTTGGAGCTTGGGGTATATATAGCAAACGCTCCATGTTAACGCTTCTGAGCTGCAGGAAACACTCCCAGTTTCAGCTCAGGTGTAAGGACTGCAAGGAAGAGCAGCCTGGCCACACTGTGGAGATCTTCTGCTCTGGGTCACTTTTGGGGACTCTTTTCCCAAAGTTGTGTTGGCGTGACGCTGGATTCACCTCAGAAGAAGTGGGTGGCTTCCAGAAGACAAACTTGTGAGCTCTGTACCATCCTGTACCACTGCTGATCACAAGTAAGCTGCACTTTTGTCATCAAATATTAGCAGTCAAACTGCGAATGCTTATCTGCTCCAAGAGATGATAACTTACAGACAGCAGTGTGGAAATGGCCCAGCAATGTCAGCAGCAACGCATGCATGCACTCTGAAGCTCGCATGTTGCTCAGAGCTCCTTTTAGGAGATTGCCACTTTTCTGTCCTCAAGGTTACTACACTGCACTCTGCATCAGTCTAAGAAAAGCCAAGAATAGCCCCTAATAGCACTAGATTGATGTCCCTGTTGAGCCATGTTGTCTTTTTAAGGGAGTCAGCAGTAAGGCAATCAGATGCAACACTACCCCGTTGTCACATGGTGCATGTCAGTCAAGCTTACTGCTGATTATTTTTGGCTGGGTCATTTTTGTCACATATCCTGCAGTCCTTGCAAATAAGGTTTCGATAATAGTTGGTCATTTTCTTTTTCTTCTCTTCCAGTATTTGTTCCCCTTCAGTTTGAATGATGTTATTTGTGACATTCTGAACATTTTCATTATTATAATTAGTTTTTCCCCATTAGGATTTGAAGCTTGGTCCTCTATCTCTGGGGTGGTTTATATCCAGAAATGTAAAAGCTTGTAACTTCTAATGAAATGTCTCCTTGGGACATGGTAGGGCTTCACTGCAGTTTTCTTCAGATCACAGAGACACTCTGACTCTGACGTTACCTGTCAGCATTCAGCAGCAATGCAACTTACAGGTCATTACCTCATGTACGTTCTGCCATGGCTGTGCAGCACTATGCTTCTCGCAAAGGATCATTCTCAAAATGGCATGGAGTTTTCAATATAAAAATGAATGTATACCTTGTTTATAATGTGACATTCCCAATAGTGCGTAATGCTGCCCTCGGCAGGCCCGGTTCATCCAATTGCATTGTTTACTGTTACCAGCACAGTAGAACACTGGGGCTCAGGTCTCAGGGCACCTTCTACTCTCGTTTATCCGAGTGAAATGGTTGAAATGTGTAAGTTGTGATTCTGATAAAACTCAATATACAACTGCTTTAGATAACAAATGCTACAAAAATCAATAAACCAAGAAAATATCCGCTAGCCAAAATATTAAACCTTTTGATTTTTTCTTTTGAAAATGGTGTATATGAAAGTTAGATAAATATACAGGTAAAATATCTATTTACCAGTACAACTGACATGAGCAATTTCACAAATAATTTCTGCATATGTTACTACACAGAATAAATTGATAAGTAATAAAAGTATTAAAATTATTAAGTGGATTTTAAGGAAATGTATGGAAGAGTGACACAAAGACAATGATGTTGAGTGAACATCGTTGACTGTTGTTTACACACCAGTACAAAAGCAAAACAAAAGGCCCAAATGCCACCTGATGTCCAGGGTGCTGTCCAGGAGGCTCTGGGGAAAACAGGTGTTTTAGGTTCCCTTAGATTCCAGACTAAAAATACCTCCTGTGGTGGCCTGGGTTGTCCTGAGCACTGCTTGCTATAGTGCCCAGCACTTGTTCAAATCCCTGTAGTTCTCTGATGGAAAGGTGATTGACGACCTCAATGAAATGCACCCCTATGTATATGTGGAAAAAATGTAAGTAATAAAAGCCTGAAGCTACATCTGACATGTTTAAGCCTACTACATTTCGACATTTAACTCCTGAGAGCTCTGGCCAGGTTAGTTATAGTGTGATTATGGGATTATTATGTTGGTACGTCTTCTCATTTTCTTCTTTGTGTGTCCTGCTGTGTCATCTCCAAGGAAGCCCTGTGACATGTCAACAGAGGTTCCCACATTCATACAGCCACTGCAGAACATTGTGGCTCTGGAGGGCACAGCTGCGTCCTTCGAGGCTCATGTCAACGGTAAGCAACCACCATAACACTATAATGTCATTTTCCTGAGTTTGATGGCCCACAACCACTTCGGTCCACCAGCTAAATGCCTGGTATGCCAGATGGCCAGTCCAGCCATTCCCTACTTATAATGTTGCTACACACCCTCCCACTATGCACCCTGCTGCTACATACTGTGCTGCTACACATCCTGCCATAGTACACCCTGCCACAATTCCTCTGTGTCTGTCAGCAAACAAGTGCAACTGTGCCCAGCACAGCCTTGCAATTGATAAAGATAAACTATGAAAATGTTAGTGTTAATGTTAATGGTTAGTGATTTAAAGTTACCCTCTGCATGCTTCTTGTCTTTCAATCATTACCAGGCTTTGCTCATTTCTCACCATGCTTCTTGTACTTTACTGTGTTCAGTCATTTCTCACCAAGCTTCATGTGCTTCACGGCCTTCGATCATTTTTCACCAAGCCTCTCTCCTGTGCCACCAGGTACCCCAGTTCCCGAGGTGAGCTGGTTTCGGGATGGCCAGGTCCTCTCTGCCACAGCTCTGCCTGGCACACAGATCTCATGCAGTGATGGGCGCGCCGTGTTGACAATCTCTGCCGTGTCAGCCGCACACAGCGGACGCTTTTCTGTGCGAGCCACGAACTGTGTTGGCCAGGCCACTAGCACAGCTGAACTGGTGGTCACAGGTGAGAAACGAAAAGAACAAATATTTTTACCAAGAAAATGAAAATGTATGCTTATTTGATGATTATTGCTTATTAAAGCTATAATTACACTTAGTGACTTGTATTTCTATCTTACGTTATTTGGTCTAGGCGAAAATTAACAAGCTGCTATGGCTTGCTAATACTGAAAGAGTAAAATCAAACTTATATAGTCATTATATTGTTATTTTAGCCTTGTTTATCTGTCCCTGTGGTTCATAAAGATAGAACAGCATTTTGGTGGTGAAGAAAAAGTAAGAACTCAGTACCAGCTGAAAGTAAGTGCTTTGCCTGTCTCTAAATCCCTCTGCAGAGGAAACCACCCCACCCAGCTTCATCCAAAAGCTGCAGAGTATAACAGCCAAACAGGGCAGCCAGGTGACACTGGCGGTACGTGTCACAGGGACCCCTGCACCTGAGGTGAAGTTCCTCCGTGAGGGAAGTGAGATTCAGAGCTCCACCGACTTCCGCCTTTTCCAGGATGGAGACCTTTACAGTCTGGTCATTGCTGAGGCTTTCCCAGAAGATTCAGGAATGTTCTCTGTCAGTGCCACTAACAGCAGTGGCCGGGCTACTTGTACAGCACAGTTACTGGTGCAAGGTCAGGGTCTTTCTCAAACATGCTTATTATACTTTATATTATATCATTTTGGATATGTGCATTGCTGCTGTAAATTCTTGCTTTTTTGTTGAAGACCTTTTTGTTCAATTTTATGTGGCTGTTTTATTTTCCAGCTGAAGAAGAAGCCATTCCTTCCATGCAAGCTATCACTGCCATTTCATCCGAAAAGATTTTTCAAGAACAGCAAGTTAGTGTTATAAAGGTAAGAAACTGGTAGTGTCACCTGCCTAGGAACAGACCGAAATGCATGTTCCTATGAGTCAGAAAATATCTGAAGCTATGGCAAACTCTCCAGCACTGCAACAAGTGTGTATGTCTTACAGGTCGAAGACTCACAGCCAGAACCTTCCCTGACAGAAACTGCTTTAGATCCACCAACCATTGTAGCTGTAAGTACTTTTTTCAGTCAGTCAGCAAGTCACTTAGTCTACTTAGGCAACATTCACATTACAGGCCTCATTGTTCAATTCTTATTCCGGCATTTGCCTAGACGATTCAAATTCATAATTACAAATGACCTCTATAAAACTGAACTGTGAATGCATATGTCCCCCGGTATGCATGTGTAAGATATTGTGGGACAGAGGATGCAGGAGTCATGGGCAAACAAAACGGGTTTTATTACAAATGGAAACAAGCTAGAAAGGAATGGGATCGCAGGGGATCGTACACTGGGAAGAACATAGGCTAACAGAGGCAGTAATGGCTTGACTGGGAAGCATATTGTAGGACTGAGAAGCACTTTATAAAAGGACTAGTGAGGAACCAAAGAGGAGCCAGCTGGAATGAATCAGACATGGGCAGGAACGAAACATGTAGCAGACGATGGAGGAAATGGGAGGGGCAGGTAGGCTGGTCGTGGCAACATGTGTACTTTGATATGTTTTTGCACCAGTCATTTGTGTCACCAAAAAAGTAAATAAATAAATATTTGGGAGAGAGCTCGTAGGATTAAAATGGACAAAATGGACACATTAATAGCTAATGCTGCGTACATATAGCTGTACATAATCAGGTGAGAGAAGACATGAAAATGCTAGGCGGCTAGCTGGCTCTTTGTTGCACAGCTGTAGCTCTCCTTCATTGTTGTTTCGCCGCACTGCTGGTGCTGATGAGTACAGCGCATGGCGCATGAGTAATGGCAAAAAAAAAATCGAATTTGTCTGTTTTCATTCATGTCGCATGCCCATGATACGTATCCAGTCTAGGGCCACATATAAAAGTGACTCAAATCTGATTTGGAAAGATAAGATTTCTTTTTCCGCACAGCCCTGAAAGCATCGGATCTGTGCCACATTAAGGTGAAAAATTGTATTTGAGTCACTTCAGACTATAGAATGTGACTGTAGCTTTAACCTAGTTTATTAACTTTCTATTAACTATCTATTAACCAGAAGTGTGATTGCTGTTGCTCAGGGCTTGAAAGACACCATCATCACCGAAGGAGAATCTGTGACTCTGGAATGCCAGATTTCTGGCCACCCTGTCCCCAGTGTGGTGTGGTTCCGTGAGGAGTATGAGATTGAAAGCTCCTCCGACTTCTGCCTGTCATATGAGAATGGATGTGCCCGCCTGGTGATCCGCGAGGCCTTTGCTGAGGACAGCGGGCGCTTCACCTGCACTGCGAGCAGCCAAGCTGGCTCTGTGAGCACCTCCTGCTTCCTCACTGTGAAAGGTACGAGGTGGTTTTTCTTATGTTTCCTGATTTGTGTTCTTGTATGCCTGGCCAAAATAAATATATAAGCAAGTAAAATCTGATTTTTTTTAGACATACAAATGTTTCTGTTTGGTGGTCAGTACCAGTGGTGGTTGTTTGAAGGGCAGAGGCAAAAAAAAATAAAAGGGCACCTATTGCATGTTGTGGGCATCATTGTAAGGAATCCACTCGCAGAGTCTCGTTTTGGCGAAACTATGGTTTATTAGAACAGTAAAATAATATAATGTGATACAGTATAGACAGACACCAGGTATTGAAAGGCAGCTCAAATACAAATTAACGAGAGTTCTTTACCCTCCTTTATACCCCAGAAGGCCCTCCCCAAGAAGGTATTGGGTATACAGTAGGTGTTGTGAGTAAATTTGCATTTAAAGGATGACAACGAAGCAAGACAGAATGGAGACTTGGTAGCAAGATCTATAGGGCACATCATCCTACATGAAGGGGTGTGGGTAGGGCTGTGCGATATGGCCTAAAATTCATATTGAGGTATAATTTGAACCATAGATGGTAGACGGTATATATTGCAGTGTATAATTTCGTATGTAAATTTCAGTATAACATACGCCCATAGCAAACACACTGCAGCAGGATCCTGTTTTCTAAGCATATTTCAAAGTAGTCGTGAATGTTACTTTAAGAATATTTGTTGTGCAAAACTGCAATTATAGAAAAAAATATGGAGAACCTTTAAAGTAAGTTTTTTGTGGTTTTATCACCAAAATATCTTATATTAAAAATACAGGTTGGATTTGTAAACTGTAGGTACACAGAAAACAATTAAGACACAGAACAAAAAGCTATAAAACTAATAAAAGCAGACTAGTTGCATGATTCCATCCCTATTGGTATTAAGACCATCTGTTGTGCATACTTATTTAAAACAGATTGCTCGTGTTGCCCGGCATATTTTGCAGAATATGTTTTTCTGCTCATTATCCGACACCTTAAAGCCAAACCATGGCTATATTATGGACGTTGCACCAGTCTTTGCAACAAGCTCATCCGGTTATTAAGAAATTGTTTACATTTAGCTTGATAGTGCTGCGGACATTTCATTACATTATTAATGTATTCTTAGATCCATAGCGAACAGTTT
>JAODKL010000001.1:49849532-49864980 GCA_026780765.1 Petrocephalus schoutedeni | reverse complement strand
AATCCATGTCAGGGGGGACACTGTGAGCTACTTCAGGTTTTACAAACTACTTTAAAACCGAAAGGCTCCCGTGCTTGCCTAAACTGTTTGGTTTGCCCTGTACTTTTACGGGTTTGGATCCTTGATTGAAAGACTCAACCAGCTGTTTCACATTAACGTTAGTGGCATATGCATGATTATTGGAGACTGACCACTCAGCACACAGCAAGAACTTGGTCTTTAAGTGAAATCCGTGTCCTTTTAATTGAAATGGTTAAAATGGTAGTTTACAAACCCTGCTATGGCTCAAATCGTCCCCCCTGACATGGATTAGGTGGTCACCCTACAGCCAACCTACAGGCTATTCACAAAACTTACGTTTCATGTATACATATATGAATTCATAAATATATAAATATACATTATATATCCATCCATCCATCCATTTTCTAACCCGCTTATCCTTTCTGGCTCGCGGGGGGTCCGGAGCCTATCCCGGAAGCTACGGGCACGAGGCGGGGAACAACTCAGGACATATATAAATATATATAACTGACAAAGCCATGCCGACAAATGCGGTATGAATATTACGCTTGCGCACATCGCTACGACGAAGCTGTATACAACACTCCATATACGGTACCACATGGGAAACAACATGCGGAAAGCAAATATTGCACGGGCATATTAATGGCTGAAATACGGAATCAATGTTTAATTTCTGAGAGATTTCGTTGCCATTTGAAAAAGAAACCATGCTGATACTTGGACACAAACTCATGACTCTGGAACGTGAGCCACATCCATTAGTCTATTTATCCATCCCACTGAACCATTAACAAAGTATAACGCTGGTAGCAAATAAGAGATTTATAAGTGTAATGGTGTGATTGAACTATAAGAATGATTATTACAGATTGAGCCGATTTTATTAGCTACAATGTAATCTAATGGCAAACTCTATTGTTTCCTCTACAAGAAGCACAATTGTCGTATTTCGAAATTTATATTGGAAAGTTCGTGAGTTTTTGCACAGGGCCGGCTGAGATTCGAATCCGTCGTCTTAGCGCCGGCGTTGTGCCAAAAAGTGATTGCCTGCCAGAAACTGATTACCATCCGCGGGAGCGCGCACAGCCTGTTAGACGCATCGCACAGTTTCTATGCGAATACAGCAGCTGTTTTCGGTATCAAATCGTCTTTAAGTGCAAAAGCTATACGGTACATGTATCCATTGTAGTTTGCACTTAACTTGTTCAAATTAACGTGGTCGAAACTATGGTGGTAACTAACAAAGTACGACGGTTCTGGGGAACAGTTATACTTTGGATGTTAGTTAGTTTGGACTAACTGTACTAATGCATAGTTAATGCTAACCTCCATAGTTCTTTGGGGAACGCAGCCCTGCCGCCATCGCGAGTAGAACGCAATGTAAGATCTCCCAACACTAGTGCTGAGCGTTCAGTGTGGCACAGCCAGCAGGGGGCGTGTAAACCCAGTACCTGTGTGCTCACCTTGCACACGTAACACAGAGTTCATGCCGAACCAGAACGCCATGATATTATGACATCGCTGGAAAAAGTGCCATGCATGTGCGCTTTGAAAACAGCTTTAGTTTTAATTAGTTGTATTAATTTTGATCTACCTTATCATGCTATGATTAATATGCCGATCTAGGCAAAAGTAATGGTTGAAAGAGTTTTGTAGGTGTTAGTTTTGGAAGAGTTAACATTCCCAAAAGACACCTAGTTAATGCGATGTAGCCAATGTAAGTGCGCGGATGCTTCTAGTGGATTCATTTGACGTTAACTGCGACATGGTGGTCTTAAGGCAGGGGTCCAGCACGTTTTGGTTTGGTTTAAGTGAACCCTGACGATTAACTGGTGAGGTGAACCGGGTGGTTCTGAGCAGGGAAATCACCAAAACGTGCTGGACCACGGCCCTCCAGGACTGGAATTGCCCACCCCTGTCTTAAGGGGATCGGCTTTTGCATGTTTCAGTAACGTGGCAGTGCGCCACCTGACAGTCCAATTGACCAAAGGAACCTCGTTGACTGGAACTTTCAGTGATCATACTTGATGTAATTGTATTTACTATTTACTTAAAATTCACCTTTAAAAAAGTACAGTAGGTTTGCTTTTACTGTCACTCTGCCTGTCTGTCTCTGTCCCTGGTATCCCCCTCTCTAAGTGGTGCTCCTCCTTCCCCTCCCCAACAGAAAACCTGAGTGACATCTGCAGTATCCCAAAATGGTACCATGGCCGCAGCAGCTGTTCAAGGTGACACGCGACACCCCCTCCTTGGGCTTTTTGTGAGGTCCCTGCAGAACCCCGCCCCCCAGGACAGAAATGGCCAGCTGTATAAATGACCTGCCGTGGAAACTTAGCAGTGCAAAGCACAGCTCAGTGTCTTGAGTAATCATGGCATGCTTAAACTATAAGCCTTCATCTGCCCTCCTTTCATTCTTGAATTTTGGTCCTACCATGAGCAGCTCTGGAGAAGTTTCTGAGTTGCTGAAGGTTTAGGGGTGAGAAAAGAACGTTGCGGTGCAAATTCAGATAGTTACAGGCACATATTAGTCACGTAATTTGCTAATAGACATAGATGGAGCGACAAATTGACCTTATGCCAGCTTCTTTATGTGACATTATGTGAGGTGACTCATGAACATGACAGCGCTGCAAATGGCTCTGAATGTTTTTCGTAAGAAGTGCAGGTTTGTGGTCTGGCCTATCAGGGCCACACTGGTAACAAAAAAGCAGTCCGGTATACTTTACCAGTTGCGATCATCCAGTTGGCCACCAATGAAATAAAGCAATATCCATTAATCATCCATTAAATTATCCTTTAATTATTTATCCAGTCATCAGTTAATCATGCTGAGATCAACCAGCGGGTTGTGGAAAAAGTATTGGCCCTCGCAAGACCGGCCCACCATGAATATTCCCAATGTTCCCTTTGGCCAGTCAGTTCCTAGTTGTTATCTTTAATAAACAGAAAATGATAATCATGCAGTTCTGCAGCAAAGGAGATATCAATTCAAATTATTTTTGGTCATTTTTTTTTGTATTGTTTGTCTGAGTTGAAAGTATTCATTAATGGAGTCTTTAAGTACTTGTGTAAGTCACTCTGGCTAATGGCATCTGCCAAATGCTGTAAATATAAATGATTGATTGTATTCACTTTTACTAATGCTGCCTGTGCTGTGGCTTAGTGGGCAGCCTCATACCTCCTAGGTTGAGGGTACAAATCCCAGCTCCTGCTGTGTGTGTGGACTTGCATTTAGGCTAATGAATATCCCTTAATTGTGTCAGTATGTATGCATGTGTACTCTTTGATGGACAGGCACCTGGCTAAGCTACCTGGGACAGTCTTCAGGCCCTGACTGTAACCCTGACCAGAAAAAATAATGGGAAGATGGATGGAGGAAAGGATAATGTTACATGTCCAAGGACAGCGCTGTGCATTGGTTTCCTGCTCCCACCTCTGAGTGTGTGTGGAGTTTGGATGTTCTTCCTGTGCTGCCCAGGATAGGCCCCAGGCTCACCCTGACCCTATCCAGGATAGGCAGTTATGAAAACTCTCTGGACGGGTCCTGTTGTTTCATTTTTATTAATGCTGCTTGTCCCAGGATTGTCTTTTGGCAGCCTTTCCTTGGGATGAGAACATTTAAAAGCCTGGTGGTACTGTATATTTCTTCTGGGTGTTCAATTACACCTGAGAACGGTATCGATTAATGTGAATCGACATGCCTCACAGATGGATATTTATTTGCCGGGTATGCTTTTCTGTTTCTGAATTGTATTCCCAGCAGTCAGAGGCACCTTGCGACCAGTCTCTAAGTGGGGCACCAGCAAACAGGCACAAGCTAGGCCACAAACAACAGTCTTTACATTAAAGACTTTGTGCTGTGTGTTCATAGCACTGAGACCTTTTATCCAGTCACTAAGCACATGAATGGACTTCCCTGCAGTGAGCAGTCACCTTGATGGAGATGAAAGATGGCTGTTTTGGGCCTTTGAAGAATGTGTGATTTCTGACATATCACTTTGAGGGGGCAGCCAGCCTGTTGGAACTGACAGCCGGCCACGCAGCAAACTGTAATGTGGCTGACAGGTGCATGCTCTTCCTCCTGCAGTGCCCCTCCCACCCCGACCCCCAGCCCCATCCCCCTAAGGGGGAGGCAGCATGGCCAATGGGACCTGGTGCCAGTGGTGACGAGGTCACTGGGCCCCATGGGGGGTATATATAGTGAAAGAGGCGATTTAGCACTTCTGAGCTGTTGGAGCACTCCCTGCCTCGCCTCACACGGGCGTCGGCTTTGTGGCAGGAGAAAGCAAAACTACACGGCTCCCTGCTTCGTGTGGTTTTGTTTGGGGGCTCTCTTTGGAAGCTCGCCCATTCTCACTTTGGATTTTCTGAGAGAAAGCCCAGATCAGGAGATAACGTGTCTATAGGCACACATCTTCAGGGCTCTGTCCCTCCTTCCCTGGGCCACCTTGTGAAGACAAGTAAGTAATGCTGGGGGTGTGTGATGTGACACTTCTCCTCGGTTTATCGGCGGCGTGTGTACGTGGGCCTTTGACATTAAAAGTGACATTAAAAAGCGACGGTGAGCAGTAAGTTTTTATCGGTCTAACATGGCCGGCCTCGGTGTAGGTCCTGGCAGTACTGGTCTGCTTATTGTCTGATACTTCTCCACAAAATAGGAAACATGATGACACTTTTCACAAGCATTGTGCCGCAGTGTGTCTGAGGAAAGCCCGAGAATAGCTTCCAGTAGCACTCGCCTGCAGAGCCCGGTGGGTTCTGATGTCTTTTTAAGGGAATCGGTGAGGGGGGTATCAGATGCACCTCCAGCTATGTGTCATGTGGTGATTGTCAATCACGATCTGTCCAGATTATTTTTGGAGTCGTCCATTTTGGTCGTTCAGCTGAGAGCCTTTCAGATGTGTACATGGTTCGGTAATGTTTTTAATTGGCCTGTAGCATTTAAAAACATTGTGTTCTCAGCATTTCTCTGCATGAATGTAGGTATTCAGGTGCCCACTGTTGGGGACCAATAAAGGTGGCTGGACCATTCGTATGTTGCTCTTGTTCAAATGCTGAGTGTGAAGCTGCAGGTTTTTCTCAAAGGTTATTTTTAAAAGAGAATAGCTTAAAATGCTCAATATTTAATTTCTGTGGAAATCCTTTAGGCTGTCTGATAATATCACAATTTTCTTTGGGGGTCATTAATTTTTGATACAAATTAGATTTTTATGTTGTCTATCATTTTGATATTTTATTCTTTTAAATTTGAGATGTAACCTTAAAAAAAATCAGAATTGGTGATTTGATAAATCAGGGGCATTTTCCTGTTGTGTCTTTTGGCTGCAGTTTCTGTCTATTTATGACTGTCCATGCAACAGCAGTTTACTTCAAGAATGGGAAGTGTCTGTTATGGAGATGCTATTCAGCAGAGTATTAGGTGTCAAGGTAATGGAATGGAGTTCAGGCTAATGGAACAGGAGAAGTGGTACATCAGAGCAAACCCTGGCTGTTTTATTTATGAAAACCAAGCAGAGATTTATGGGAGTTTACTTTTGAACCACATTGACATACGTTTTGCATTTGAGAATAAAATAAAAGGCAGTCCTATTATGAACTAATTAGATAGTAATGTTAAAATGATTGGGCATTTATTTGGGATATCAGAATTCCAGGGCTTCTTACAAAGTGATGAAGTAAAGTAGGTTCTTGTCTAAACATGTGAATTTGTATGATCGTCTGACCCTGTGCATTGTGGGTTGGGTGTCACAGTTCCCCAGTAAATGAAGATCCCCTCTGTGGGGTGCTCCTCCGCCCCCCGCCCCCTTTAGCTGTAACGTTACCCCCTCCCCCAGCCCCCGATTCTCAGTATGCTGTTATAAATTATGCTCCATGTATATAGCAGGGTTGTTGACGACTGTACATATATCGTTGTTCGGGAATAACAATGTTTGTTTTAATACATCAGTGGATCATTTAGAAAGACTAGAATTATTATGAAGTAATAATGTCGAAAAGACTTTTTGATGGGTTTTTGAGGCTGATAATTACCAGTTATTATTGTTAAATGTCTTTGTTTACATTCTCCCTCATTTATAAAATAAAAACAAGTACTCGTAATTACACAATATGCTATATTCGTTATGTGTATGCGAATCATTAGCCTCATATTTTGTAGTTTGTAATATGGCTGATAGTTCTTCAAAAAAGCATAAATTCTTACCCAAGTAAATTTTATGGTCCCGTTTCACTTGGTGCACAAGGCAGATCTTTGGTAACAGTTTTACAGCCCCAGCTGTGCCTGGTATGGGAGTTTCCCACCGTGTAACCATCCATTTGTCCATCCATCCATCCATTAATTTACTGCTGCCTCTTTTGGTTCGTGTCCCAGTAGTGGAGGGTACCATGGTGGGGAGTCTCCTCTCCATGGGGTAAAAAAAATACCTCCAGCCATTAGTAACATTTCTCAAGCTGTCTGGAAACACTTCAAATATCAGTGAATCAAGTTCTTCTATTGCATTACATTGTAACTCCCTCCTTTGCCTCTAGGGTGCCTACTATCATGCCAACAAAGGCGCCAGGAATTACTCAGCTCTTGCAAAGCGCTGTGGCACTTGAGGGTGGTGCTGCAGTGCTTGAGGTTCAAGTTGGTGGTAAGGAGCCATGTCTGTTATCTACATATAGTCCATCCATTCACATGCAATAGAATCTCAGAAGGATCCGTCATAATAATGTAAGGTGGGCAGTGTGCCCTTATTTAATGGTGGGTGGGTCTGTGTGCCAGCAGATGGCGCAAGTCCCGAGGTGAGCCGGCTTGGCGATGGTCAGGTCCTCTCCGACATGCAGATCTCAGGCAGCGATGGCCGCGCTGCGCTGATGATCCCCACCATGTCAGCCGTGCAAAGCCTGGCCAGCGTCACAGGTGAGAATCACCCAGTAACATATGGAAAGCGTGGAGAGCTTGGTGAACATTAAGTGTGTCATACTGTTTTGGACCTGGAAAGTGGTTTCTGTGTTAGCAACTGGCTTTCTGTACCATTCTAAGGCGTTTTTATGTCTTTGCTTTCAGAAGAAACTGCGTTATCTGCTACCAAGACAGAGGCTGTGGAGGTACAGAAATTATTCAGGGACCTGAGTGTTCTGACTCAACACTGCCTTCTGGTGGCCAGATGGCATGTCTGCCTGTGTCTCATCAAATGGGAGGGTGATGTTGCTGGATCCTTGGACTTGTTCTGTGTTTTCGATGTAGGCAGATCACCCCATGACCCTGTTCCTCTGTTTTCTTCCTCTTGGTAGATGTAGAACATGAGGCCATTTCTAAGACAATCCTCATCTCATTTACAGCACAGCCACTGTGATGTCAGATAGTCAGCACTGGAGTTCTAGTGCTAGTCCCCCTGGCCGAAATTTGTTCCACTTTAACAGCCATAACTGACTTTTCTTCTGAAGCCCTGATCTCGTCTCCTCATGTGATTCTCAGTTTATTCATCACCGTTTGGAATTTGATCTCTTCTTATGGTCTTTTTATTGCTCACATGGTGCAGACAAGGCAGAATACAGGTAGACAGACAGCATCAACCTTAGAGAAGTGACTTCTGCTTTAGGGACAGAAGGACAGACCCCACTCTCAGAGCAGGCATATGTCCATCTATCTCATCAGTGTCCAGTTTAAATCCATCTCCAGGCATCTCCTGATGCATCATGATGATATCGTGAGTATCAAGTGTCAAATGATTTTAACATTTGTCATTAACTAGGACTGGGCGATAAAGTGATAACAATAATTATCACAATATAATTTTCCTCTGTGTCAATATGAAAAATGCTAAACGTTAAAATAACAGGGCAGCTCACCAGGAGAGCAGGTAAGCCCAAAGAAACCTGTCGAATAAGGGTAATCCAGTGAAATCCAAAATGAATAGAGAATGGACAACTTAGTCACAACAGGCGCACAGCAAGGTTTGTTGAGTTAGTGAAGTACCCCATATACTCTGCTTCTGGTACTACATGTAAATCATTGGAGACAAAAGTACTCCCTCAGAGGAAACATTTGTGTGAGTGTCTTTTTAAAAAGGAGATATTGATGATAAACCGGATAAAAAGACCTTGGTGGTGTGGAGGTACTTAGGCAAGTTAAAGAAGTCCTTGACATGCAACAGACTGCAGCTGTGTATTATAGTCCTTGCCAAAAACCTGTGCTAAGTAAAACTGGAATTACTACGAATGTATTTCACCAGTCACATCACATATTGGTCAAAAATGGAATGCGACATTTTATTTTTCAATACCAGGCTGGAAACCCTACCAGCAAAAAAATATGATTGTGTGATTTATTTATATAAATTACATTTCAGTTTGCAGTCCAATACGTCTTTTATCTTTTTCATGTTCTGTTTAAGAAGAATTCCAAGGAAATTTTAAGCATAAATTGAGTCTTAAAAAATATTGAATTATCGAAAATAATGGTTTATGAATTGTTTGGTGATAATTATGGATATCAACTAATGATAAAAATCACCGTGATAAAATATTTTGCTATATCGCCCAGCCCTACCATTAACACACATTTCATTAAACAACTGAAGCTTTTGTTCTATGATACTGCAAATTTTATTTTGCTAGGTTTTTAAATGTTACAATACTTGGTAACTGTCTAATTTGTAGTACACCTTCTCATGGTTACAATAGCTAATAACGTACTAGCAAAGAGTACATTTTAACAAAACAATTAACTAGTGGTGTTCCCAACTACCATCCCTCCATCTTCAAAAAGCTTACATTATACATGGTCACAGTGTTAGCTTGGAGCCTAATGCGCACGGCCCAGGGCAAGGGTGTTATTTTGGTTTGAACATTGTGGGGGTTGAGGTCCTCACCCATTTAGGGGGTGACATGATTATTGGGGGGGTTGCATTAGCCAGTTTTGATTATTGGAGGGGTTGCGACCCCCCCATCCCCCCCGTAATTTACGCCCATGGCCCAGGGTACGAGGCAGGGAACACTCTGCACAGGACGCAGACACTCTCACTCTTGGGGTGATACTGGATCACCTGACTGAATTAACCACGTGGTCAAAATAATTGCTTATAATGAGCCGAAATGGATGCTGTTATAGGAAATGTCATCATCTTTAGCAGTGAATGCTTATTAACTATTGTCAATAAAAAATACGAGAAAAATTAAAGGCATACAATTTGGTTAAAGTACAATATAACATGAAAGTCTTAATCACCCTGAAGAGCGTGCAGAGGTTCTAAGATCCTTCTAGTGCTCAAGTGATGTATTCATGATGTTGTTCTAGGAATGCTCCTTGTCTGAGAAGTGCAGTAGTGGCTCAGCTGGGAGTCCCCCTTCGTCAGTGCCCAAGCTTGACCTTTGCTAGCACCTCAGTTAAGCTTTTAATGCATTGGTGGCACCGCGCCCCCTCTGTGGCTGTACTGTGGAATGACTGAACATCTCGCATGTGGAGTAGAGGCACCTAGAAATACCAGTGATCCCACTCCTATTTGTTTACTGCTTGGTCTGGATGCGGTCGCTTGTCCCTCACTGCCAAGTTAAATTCATGACCGTGTTCCTGCTTACATTATATGATACGTCTGAGTCCGCACTGAACAGAGTAGAAAGTGGCATCACCTATGAGAATGTGCTGTTTTCTCTAGGGAACGAGTCGGAGAAACCTCTGCTAACATGCAGAAGATGTACTGCTTGCTGTCAGTTATGTTCCATGTGGGAACCTGACCATTGTCTGGTTGAAGGCCCCATCTCAGGGTCTTTCTCAGTCCTGCAGAAGAACTATAGGGCAGCTTCCAGCTCAGCCAGAGAATGTGCTCCGCCATTCAGTGTTGACTCCTTCCACAGCAAGGTGGAGGCCCTCCCTCCTTGAAGCATGCAGCAGATTGATGGCCGCAAGAGTCAGGATCATATTTCTGTGCCTTAGCAGCTGTCGTGGAACCAGCCTATTTTGGTTCTGTCTGACACACAGCCTTTTTTTTTAGAGACCTGTATAGTTTTATGATGTAGTCCTTGACAGAATAAAAAGAAACTTAATTGTTTCCTCAAACATTCCTGTTCCTCTATCTAAACCCTGTTAAGCTGGATCGTGTACTTGAGTTGTTCCATAGTCTTTGCTGTCTTTCAGAAATAATATTCCTTCCTTTCAAGAATTTTCTAATCGGCGCATCTGACACTGTAATCTTACGTGTCCTGATAAAAATGGTAATTTTATATTGTTTTCTTTTAGTTACATGAATCACTCAATCCACTTGTCTTGCAGTACTGAAGTGACAGTCTTGTGGGGTGATCATGAGCAGTTGGATGTCATCCCCATCATGGTGGAGACTATCAAACATGTGCATACTTGTGTTTTTTTTTTTGTTGCCTGCTTGGGTCAAGGGAGCCATGAAGCAGGTAAATGCTCTGCAGGCATCTCAGGGTTCCTCCCCAAAGGTCTAACCTCTTCCTCATGGCCCTTGCATGCTTGACAGCTGCTTAACCAGAACACCAAGTCCAGGGCTTGTACCCACCCAACTTCAACACCATTCCCATCTTTATACCATTGATATAATTTCTAAGTGAGACAAACATCATACCTTTTGTAGGTCGCAGAGAAAGCTTCAACCCAGCCAGCCACAGAAGAGGCAGTGGTACAGCCCACTTTCCTGATTGTAAGTGTTTGTTTTTTTCTCTTGTAAATCATCTTTCAATTTCTGCCCTGATCTCTTAAAGGATTGGCACACACATCAAAATGATTTACTTTTCCAGGGGTTGGATGACATGACCATCACAGAGGGAGAATCCATGACTCTGGAATGCCAGATTTCTGGCCACCCTGTCCCCAGTGTGATGTGGTTCCGTGAGGAGTATGAGATTGAAAGCTCCTCCAACTTCTGCCTGTCATATGAGAATGGATGTGCCCGCCTGGTGATCCGCGAGGCCTTTGCTGAGGACAGCGGGCGCTTCACCTGCACTGCGAGCAGCCAAGCTGGCTCTGTGAGCACCTCCTGCTTCCTCACTGTGAAGGGTAATGACCCTGTATTTTTATCTCTTTTTAGTACATCCCATGGGAAATATTTTTAGTAATGCTCATGGTAGACTGGTATGCAAGTGCTGGCTGTTTTGTGTTCATTAGAATATGAAGATGATGAGAAGAAGCATGGGATGACTTTGAAGACAGAGATGACTGAGGCAATGCGTGACCCCGATACTGAAGATATAGAGCAACAGATAGGAGCTGAAGAGCCCCTGATAATGAAGCCCTTTCACCCAGAGCGTCTGTGGAGGTCCCCACAAACAGTTCTAAGCTTGTTGTCTGACGAGAGTGGTTTTGTAAATACACATGAGCCCATGGAACTGGGTGACCCCATAGTACTGGAAGGCCTTATAGAGGGAGACACGCTGGTGGCCCCTATGTGGACCAGAGTGGGTCGGAAGCTCATTTTCAACCTGGATTATCAGATCTCCCTGGTACATAAGACTGGCCCTCTCAGAGTCCAGACTGGCAGACTGGAGGACACAGAGGCATGTGCTGACATTCCAGTCAGTGAGCCTAGGAGTAAATTCAACACGTGTGCGTTCAAGGCCCCAGGTAAGGATACAGTATTCTTGCGTGTTTCTGATATAGCAATAAGTTTGGGAATTAGTCACTGGGAACAAGTGAGAAAGTGTGTGCAGTGGACAGCAAGCCTCTTAATCAAACCCTTACAGTATCATAACTTATCTTAACAATTTTAGAAATTGAGAATTTGATCTTCAGAGTTCCCTAGAGGTGCTGTTACTTAATAGTTAGTTAATATAGATTGTGGTGCACAAGTTACTAGTGATTATATTGATGGGGGATGAGGAGGTTTGTATTTATTGGCAATTATTAAAAATTATGGGGCCTCTTGTCAGTAGTAGATTGTCTCTAAAGAAGGCTTTAGCAGAACGCCAGCCATATGTACCAAAGGTCTGCTGTTTTGGAGTGGAGGTACCTGCAGTAAATCAAACTCCTTTCTGCTGATCCTTCATAATCTGCTCATTCACTGGAGGAAACCCCACAGCCTCTGGTGGTCACCTCCATACGTGTTGTATACTGACATGGTGGATAGTTTAGTGCTAATTGTTATATAGTCTGACTTCCACTTCCCTCCAATTTAGGAGGAACCAAAGGCCCCATTTCAGCACCTGGACCAGAACCGAAAGGTATGTGGTCACACAGCTGCCTGATAACTGCAGATAACTGCAGTGCAGCACTTACAGTCTGCTCTGTGTTTCATCACCGTGCAGCCGACAGCCTAAAGACAGTGGATTCTTGCTGTGTTATATGTGTCCTGTGCTCTTCTGTGTGCGTCTTTGATTTATTTTCTTATGTTGTGTAGAACAAATAGTGGAAAGAGAATTTTCCAATTAATAGGTATGCTTTTTTTGAGGCCTGAGAGAATATGAAGAGGCTAAACCAGTGCTCAGTTTGAAACAGGCGGGGAGACAGATGAATGAATCGATTGAATCCCATCCATCTTCCAAGTACTTATCCTGAATTTGATCACAGGGAAATTGAGGAATTGTGCGCAGAAGACAAGGAAGAATGCTGGTGGTTCTTAAACCTACATTATACACAAGCTTAGGAGGGGCTGTGCCCAGCTGGAGAGGGGAAAACAGTCTGAACACGGCCCTGCTGATCTTGATGCCAACATGTTAAATCAAATTGTCAAACCATGAATAATCCTCCCACAGCCAGTTGGAAATTGGAAAATACTGGTGTATTACTGAAAAATTACTGTCTGGGACTATTCTTCAGCAAGGAGAGGGAGCATATTCCCTGAAGCTTTTCCTATAACAAGTTAAAAGTGGCTCCTGGAATTTTTATTCTGATGAAGATTAAGGAACAACGAATTGACTAAAAGCCCAAGACTCGAGAAAGAATATGTCACCTAAATGTTACCCACAAGTCTAATAAATCCAATCTAGGGTGTCTGAGGCCTTGTGTCTCTTAGTCTTGTATAATTAATTTGTGCTTCTGTGGCTTGTTTGTTGCATGTGTCTTTTTTAGTTTCATCAATATTCAGACAATTTTCCATTGTTTTTTCATGCATAATAAAATAAGAGGTAAGAAAAGATTTTTCCGTCTATTTGTGTGTAGTAACGGTCTAACAGAATATTCATTTGTGTAGTGGTTTGCAGTGTCTCCCTTTCATTGTGTTCTTATCCATCCCTGATTCCAAATGAACCCCAATGATGGGATAGTTTTCTACTTCATCTTTCTGTTATTTTTCTGCAACACCTTTTACAGATCAGATTATTTACAGTTATTTTCTGTTTCTTTATGCAGACGGAAAACCAAAAGAAGAACCCGGAAAAGGTAGAGCAGGCCTTCGAGGTGAGCCTGCATGATTCTGTCTGTTCCCCCTAGCCCCAGGCGAATTGCATCCTGACTGAATTAATGTTAAACTCATGTTACTCATAACTGCTGCAGCTCCAGTAGCTTCTAGTGGGAAGGTGAATTATTGCAAACTTATTGTTACAGCGAGGCCAACACCTTCCCCTGGTGATGGTGACAAGGGGAAGGGCCGGAGACCTGGGGCAGGGGGGGACAAACCTCCTCCGGATGCGAACCCATTTGGCTTCCAGCTCAAGGCCGTCCCACTGAAGTTCATCAAGGACCTGAAGGACATTGTGCTGCTGGAGGCCGAGTCCATTGGCTCCTCGGCCCTGTTTGAGTGTGAGTTGTCTCCGTCTACCGCCATCACCACCTGGATGAAGGACGGCAGCAACCTGAGGGAGAGCCCCAAGCATAAGTTCACCTCTGATGGCAAGGACCGCAAGCTGGCCATCATCGACGTACAGCTGTCTGACCAGGGCGAGTATACCTGTGTGGCCAAGCTGGGTAACAAGGAGAAGATCTCCACTGCCAAACTCATTGTGGAAGGTACTGTAGCAAGTTTCTGGTTTTCTTTACATAAATATCCAAAGGGATATACGCATATAAAATATTCTTCTTAGAAGTTCTCCTGTGTGACTTGATAATTAATAGGCTAGGAGGCAATGAATTTTATTTTGGTCCACATGAGTCAGTGTTGGTGTCCTGGTCTCCTAGAATTACCTGTGAAATTCCTGAAGACCTTGAAAGAGGAGATGACTGTTCTAAAGGGCCAGCCCTTGTATCTTACCTGCGAGCTCAACAAGGAGCGTGACGTTCTTTGGAAGAAGAATGGGGTGCCCCTGGAGGCTGTGCCTGGAAAGGTGGCTGTCAACATCATTGGCATGCAACACAGTGTGACCATCCAGAACATGGGTGATGACGATATCGCCCTTTATACGTGTGAATGTGGGAGCATCAAGACAGAAGCGGACGTGAAGCTCATACTGCAAGGTGAGCAACCCATATGCTTAACTAAGCGGCCTGTTTTCTGCCATGTGTTTGTTTCTTTAACAGTGTGTGGTGGAAACACACAGTCATAATTTTATGGTGCCACCTCTCTACTAGGAGATTATCACTAAACACACAATGTCATTGATTTGTGGGCATAGTTGTTCAGTCTGCCTGGAAAATGTCAACACATTTCAATGGTGGAACAGCCTGTGTGCTTTTATGTATGGCACAGAGACTCAGAAAGACTTTTCCTGGCTTTTCACTTTCAGAGGTGCCACTCATGATCATCAGCCCACTCAGCGATGTGCAGGTGTACGAGGAAGAGGACGCCACGTTTGAGTGTGAGGTCTCCAGGGAGGCGAAGAGCTTCCGGTGGCTGAAGGAAGCTCAAGAGTTGACTGCCAGTGAGAAGTACGAGATGCACCAAGAAGGAACTAAACACACCTTGGTGGTGAAATCTATCACCAAGGAAGATCTCATCAAGTACGTCTTCGAGGCTGAAGGTTTGATATCCTTCGGCAGAATAGTCTCCAAAGGTAAAATGAATCCACCTTCGTGTTTGAATGTAACTCAGTGGTCATGTGGGGGCACAGAGCAAATGGTGGCTGACTGTCTCTAACATGTAACATTTCAGGTATTCACCTCCGGTTTGTCACACCCATCAAGGAGGTCACAGTCAAAGAACGTGAGACAGCAGAGTTCAAGGTCGAACTTTCTCATGCTGACGTCCAAGTTACCTGGTACAGAAATGATGTGCGTGTACGCCCCTCCAAAAAGGTTCAAATATCAGAGGATGGCAAGATTCACACCTTGGCCTTCAAAGAGGTGTGCATGGACGACACCTCACTGATCAAGATTGAGGCCCTGGGCGTCACCTCAGAGGGCATGCTCAATGTCATCGGTTAGTACGTAGACAGACTATTGAAGATGTATTGTTTGACCTTTGACCTATTACTGTGTCTGTGTATATATGTATGCATGAGTGTGCGTATGTGTATATGTACGTGTTGTCTGTCTATATTATCTATATATATATATATATATATATATATATATATATATATATATATACTGCATTTGCACTTGCCGCCCGTT
>JAODKL010000001.1:49754431-49849432 GCA_026780765.1 Petrocephalus schoutedeni | reverse complement strand
AAAAGGGGGGTCCACAGTTCAGCATCTGGAAAGAGGCTGTTTCACACTCTTGATGCTCCTCAGCCTCCTGCATGAGGGGAGAGGAACAAACAATTTGTGTGTTGGGTGGGTGGGGTGGGGTCCCTCATATTGCAAGAAGCCCTTCTCTTGCATCTGGTGTTGTAAGGCATGCAGTATGGCCGGCATGCCATACTGTGATGCAGAAAGAGAGAATGCTTGCCACCGCATACCTGTAGAAAGAATTCAGGACCTAAGGAAATAGAAGCATTTATGGGCTTTCTTGATAAGTGAAGTGAGTATTTATAGTCCAAGTGAGGTCCCTGGTGAGGTGTACGCCCAGTGTTCTTTACATTGATGCAGATTATTTTCCCTGCACCAGTCCTCCAAGTGGTCCATCTTCTGTCTGTATGCGGATTCGTCATCATTCCTGATGCATCCCACCACTACCGCATCATCTACAAACGTCACCACCCGACAGCAGTGGTGTTTAGCTGAACAGTTGTATGTCAGTAGGGTGAACAGGAGGGGCCGGTGTTCTGCCGAATACTGCTACCTACCGATATTTGCTCCCAAGCTGTTTTGTGCACCCGTAGCGTACGCGCAGTAGACATTTCGCACAGACGTCATTCACACCATCGATCACTTCTAGCTTAAATGTTGGCTGATGTTACTGTTTGCGCATGCGCGGCATTCCATTCGCATTCCGCAGGCAACAGCCTACTTCTCAATTCTCAATCAAATTATGCTTCCTGCAGGTGTGTTCTGATATATTTTATAATTATATTTCAGAATCTAAATGTTGCACAGTTGTTAAAGACTTGTTGAAGGTGACTACATGAATATATGAAAATGAAAATAACATGAATAAGAACAAGCCCCTTTCCCCATGGGGATGAATAAAGTATCTATCTATCTATCTCTAAGCCAGAGGCGAGCATATTACGCAACATCTCAGCACTTGGTTCAGCTGCATTTCTTGGCAACGCTGCTCATGTACAAGAACACAATGAGTTTACCTTTGATAATGGCCATTAATACTGTTTCACTTCATTTCATCATAAATTTAACTTATGCTTAATTTAGACAAGGGTTAAGGAGTGTATGCTCAAATGCAATAAAAATAAGTAATACAATTATACAGCAATCCCTCTTAACTCGACCTCCCTGTTTGAAAGCCATTTCCAATGTGGGTTTCGCGTTTCTATTGTACACATTTCCAATGATGAGAAGTATCGCAGAACCTTAATTTACATTATAGTCGCCAAAGCGAGTATAAAGCCGTTTCAGCAAATCTTCCGAATTCAGTCTCCGTCAAATCAGAAGTGCTGCACTCTTGTCTTGGGATTTTATCTTGGAATTGGGGTAATTGCTTCAACTTTTTCTCACTTAAAAGGGGAAATTATGCTTCTTTGTTATTTAAAAAAATCCAAAACTGCATGTTTACTACATAGTAATTACGTCAACTTTTGTTTTTAATATATAATGTTACTTTAAGAGAAAGAATGCGCACCAGAAAACTGTTGACAGAGCAAGTGAGTGCAGCCATGTGGTAGCATTATTCGGTATGGTAGCACTATCTGGTAGCTATAGCTGGCGAATAGTGCTCCGGAAGCATTATTCGAATGGGCAGCACTATTCGGCAGAACACCGGTACTGAGGGTATTGGTGGAGGAGGAGAGGTCATGGATTTTAACATGCTGTGGTCTGTTGGACAAGAAATCCAGGACCCAGTTGCAGATGGGAGAGCTCAGTCCAAGTGTCTTGAGTTTTCTCACCAGGGCCTGTGGGACTACTGTGTTAAATGCAGATGTGAAGTCCACAAACAGAAGGCAGACATATGAGTCCTTGCTCACTAGATGCAGAGACAGCGTCGTCAGTGGATCTGTTCCTGCGATAGGCGTACTGATGTAGGTCTGCAGTGATATTGATAAAGCTCTTAATGTGGTCCATAACCAGTTTCTCAAAGCACTTCATGACAATCGGGGTGAGAGCAATCAGCCAATAGTCATTCAGGCCTTCAACTGTGGAGCTTTTGGGGACTGGGATGGTGGCTGTCTTCAGGCAGCTAGGAACAGCTGCCTGTGCGAGTGAGGCACAGAAGATGTCTGTCAGCACCTCAAAGAGCTAGTGTGCACAGCTTTTTAGTACCCGCCCAGGGATGTTATCTGGGCCAGCAGCCTTGCGTGGGTTAATCCTCTGTAGGGTCCTGCAGACCTCCGCTGTGGTCACGCTGAGGGGCACTTCTCCAGGTGATGGAAGGAGCCTCGTGCTGGAGGAAGGATGGTTTTGGGGTCCTCAAAGCAGGCGTAGGAGATGTTTAGGGCATCAGGCAGGAAAGGATCCCTGGGGCACTGTGCCTCACTGGTTTTGTATAGTCAGTGAGGCACTTGATACCCCTCCACCAGTGGCGCCATCATGTGGTGGCCAGGGGGGGGCCATGGCCCCCCTGATAAATTTGTTGCCCCCCCCCCCCCCCATCGGTCGCATATGCTCGGCTTTTGATTTTGCTGTGCCACCCCAAGATTTTCAGTGGCCCCATCTGGCCACCCCTATGAAAATTTTCTGGAGGCCCCACTGCCCTCCACATGCTCCGCGGGTCACTGGAAGAAAAATGACTCTGTACCTCCTGAGCATATGCATCCTTTGCCCTCTTTATGCCTGCCGTCAGGTCCCTCCTGGCCGCCCTCAGCACATCTGTGTCACTGGAAATGAATGTCACATTCCTGGCTTTCAGCAGAGAACGAACCTCTGCATTCAGCCAGGGTTCCTGGTTGTTGTAGATGGTGACCCTCTTTGTGGAGGTGACATCCTGAACACACATAGAGATGTAGCTGAGGACAGTCAGGGCATATTTCTCCAGGTCTACCTCTCCCTCAATTATAGCTGCATGTTTGAAGACCTGCCAATCTGTGCACTGGAAGCAGTTTTGCAGCATGGAGTCAGCTGCAAGATCTCTGGAGATCTCTGCCCTATTTGTGAACTCAGTAACAAACTGGGAGTTACAAAATTATTAAAATCATTATAATAAATGCCACTTCATTTATGTAAAAAAAACATACACAGTAGTTTTTGTTAGTTTTAATTCTTTCTAACGACTTCTCAGTCCACAACGAATTCGTGTGAATTTATTGTGTTTTACAATATCACATAAAATAAAAAGCTGCGTATCTGCATAGCAGACAAGCAGGCTGTAGTTATCACATATTTCAATATCTACTAACGGATATTAAGTTAAGTATCATGTGATTGTGTACATATGCTTTTATATGTCTTACAATGTATTAAAATATAATTTAAAGTTTATGTGCATACTCTCACCAATTGGGCGGGGTCCACCCGATGTCTGTATATAAATCACATACAGCCATAAGCAGAACAACACTTTGTGCATGCACACGCGGATCGGGCAGTGACACCAGCGTGTATGCGCGTGTGTGGGCGCGTGTGCCAGAGTTTCCCCATTCATTGCACATGTGAGACAATGCTCAAGATTAATGTCTTAATCAGTAATGGTTCTGGTCAGATAAACTGGGAAAGATTAATTTTATTTATTTATTTAGAAACAAAAAGATGCCATTATATGTATTTGAACTCACCTGCATTCTGATGTTCTGATGTTCTCTCATCTCACAGAGCGGGACATCAAGGTGTCCCGTCCTCTATACAGCGTGGAGGTGACAGAGACTGAAATAGCTCGCTTCGAGGTAGAAATATCGGAAGCAGATGTACACGCCACCTGGAAGCTGAAGGGAGAGGTCCTCCACCAGTCTGCTGTAAGATATGTGCCCACCACTGTCTTGCCAAGTGCACAACGGTCACATTATTTCATTAATGTGCACCTGAGTTACGGGCAGGTGTTTTACTAATTTGAACCTGTTTTTAGAAGATTACAAAGCCCCAAGCTCTTGTGAGCTTAATCCATGTTTCTCTAACTCAAAGGACGTTGAGAAGAAGGAGGAGGGCACCCGGCACATTCTCATCCTGTACAACGTCCGCATGGACCAGGCTGGAACAGTGGACTTCCAGGCCGCTAACGCCAAGTCCAGCGCTCAGCTCAGGGTTAAAGGTGAGAGGCTGATGGGGGCGCCTGCTTCTCTTCTCCTCTCTCGTTTATAAGTAGAACGAGGGTCAGGAGGGTTATTCTTAGCACTGGATCTCCACTCACACATTCAGATCAGGGTGCATTTTCTGTGAAGGTGCACTTTTTTTAAAGCACCTCCAACAGTAAAAAGTATAATATAGAAATCTAAATGATATTTTTGGGAAATTGTAGTCCTATTTTACAAAGAGAGTACACGTATAATTCCTGTATTAAGTTAATGTGAAGGCTTTACATATGTTGGTGATCTTTGTTAAATAGACTGGTTGTACATCGCTGTTATTAATGTGAGTTACTGGAATATTTTCACATTAGTATTTTTGATACGAGCCATTCACATTGGCATTATCACATTAACATTACCGTGTATTGTTGAAATGCTACTGTTTCCATGTGTAGCCTACATGTTGCTGTTTTCTTGCAACATTCTGGAGCCTTACCTGATGAATACGGACATTTGAGCCTGGTGTCTGGGATGGGGGGTTGCTGCTGTAGAATCAAGTGTTGCAGCTATTTTGGAAGCTTCACACCTAATATATCTTGGGGGGCTTGGTGACGTGGGTCAGAGCGGCCCCCCTTTTCAGATTTCTGCTGAGGTCACATTCCCCAGTGGTGGCTGTTGTGCACACTCACTCCTCAGCCAGTAAGCAGGCCCCAGGCTCACTCTGTGCAGGCACATGCTGGCATGCATGCTCGCCGCTGCTTCTTCTTGCTGGGAGAGTAATGATGTTTCCTTGTTCACCGGAAGCCCGAGCAGTCGGCATGGCACGGCCGCTTAGCGATGTGACCGTCACGGCTGGGGATGTCGCCATCTTCGAATGTGAGCTGTCCTATGAAGGCATTGCTGTCGAGTGGTTCCTCAATGGCACCAAGCTGGAGTCCAGTGACAGAGTAAGTCCTCCATAGGGGGTGTTCTTGTTTAACTGCTGTAATGCTTAGTGAGTAATGTGTGGTTTTGCAGTTTAGGACACTGTGCCTGTGATCAGAAGGTTGCTGGTTCAAATCCCAGGGTTTTCAGAGTGATTTTTCCACTGGGTCCTTAAACAAGGCCCTTAACCTCCAATTCCTCCAGTGACCTGTTTTCTCACAAAATTTTATGTCGCTTTGGATAAAAGTGTCTGCAAAAAAATGTCAATGTAGAGGCACTTTTCACTTTTTCAGAATGTATTTAAAATGTCTAACAGTTAAACACACACACACGCACACATATATGTATCTTTTTCCAAAGTCCCTTGTATGTTTTAATGGGTTTAATTTGCTTTAGTATGTGATTCTCAAACCTTAGTAGGTTGGAGTCTCATATGAGTGTTAAGATAACATGGATAACATGGAGAGGGTTATTTATAACAGCTTCAAGTGTTTGACAGTGACCAGTGTTCCATTTCAAGGACATTTAGGCAGCTTTTACTTTGCATAAATATTTTTGTCTTTTGTTGTCTAATGCATTATTTTCAAAATAATATCAATATTAGTCCTTAAGTGAGGCTCTTCCCCTAAAAAAATAATCTGCATTGCCAAACTTATAGACAGACTGACCAAACAACAGCTATTATGAGAAAATTTTTCACCACAATTGGAAAGATGGACTATGCTTTAGGGGTAATGAAGGCATGCCACATGGTTGGGAATGTAATGCATAAATGAAATGGCATGTATGTGATGCTATACAGCGCCCTCCACAATTATTGACACCCCTGGTAAAGATGTGTAAAAAGCCATAAAATAAATTCATTTTATATTGCAGTAATATAATCTTACACTGAACAATACAGAAGAATCTAACCTATTATTTGAGTACATTTATTCATTAGAAAATAATTCCCACTTTAAGGAATCACCAGTGCCACAATTATTGGCATTGCTGTTAATACTTTGTACAGCCTCCTTTTGCCAATAGGACAGCAAATAATCTTCTCCTATAATATTTCAAAAGGTTAGAGAATTGAGAGAGAGGGATCTTTGACCATTCCTCTTTGCACAATCTCTCTAGATCATCCAGAGTCCTGGGTCCTCTCTTATGCCCTCTCCTCTTCAGCTCACCCCACAGGTGTTCCATGGGATTTAGATCTGTGGACTGAGATGGTCATGGAAGAAGGTTGATTTTGTGTCTGGTGAACCATTTCTGTGTTGATTTGACCATATGTTTTGGATCATTATCCTGCTGAAAGACCCAGTGACGACCTATTGTCAGTTTTCTGGCATCAGATTTTTACTTAAAATGTCCTGGTATTTCAATGCATTCATGATGCCATGCACTCTACCAAGGTTCCCAGGGCCATTCGAAGAGAAACAGGCCCACACCATCACAGATCCTCCACCAAACTTATCAGTGGGCATGAGGTGCTTTTCCGCATATTCGTCCTTTGTTTTATGCCAGACTCACCTCATCTGGCGAAAGCACATGGTTCCAGTTAAAGTTCCAATAGCGTTTGGCAAACTCCACACATTTATGTTCGTGACCGTACAACAGTAAAGCCTTTTTCCTGGCATGCCTCCCAAACAACCTGTTGACATGTAGATAGCGTCTAATGGTTGTTGGGGAGACTTGGTGACCCCAAGTTGCCAGTCTTTGCTGCAGTTCTCTAGCAGTGAGCTTTGGAAATTATTTTAACTTCCTTACCACCTTCCTCACCAAGACATGAGTGGTGGCAAGACAAACTTGGGTCCTCGTCCAGCGTTTTTTGTCACAGTACCAGTTATTTTAAACTCTTTAATTATTGCTCTGACTGTACATATGGACAAGTTTAGGCAAGTAGCTATTTTCTTGAAGCCATTTCCTGACTGATGAAGATCAACACACCTGTGGCTTACTTGAATGGCATGTTCTCTTGTCTTTCCCATTTTGAAGAGTGGCTAAGAGAAAAGGGCCTTTGTGCCATGTCATATTTATATCCCAGGGAAACAGGAAGTCATGGATTACCAATCAAAAGTTCATAGACACTCTGTTCAACTTAAAAAAGTAAAGGATAAATTAAGAATATGCTTCAGTCACATTTATTTTATATGACGTGTTAGGGGTGGCACTGGTGATTTTGTTATAAACAATTATTTCTTAATGTGGGATTTATTTCCTAATGAATAAATGCACTCAAATAAGAGGTTAGATTCTTCTAAATTGTTCAGTGTGAGATTATACTATTGCAATATAAAATGAATTTATTTTATGGCTTTTTACACATCTTTACCAGGGGTGCCAATAATTGTGGAGGGTGCTGTATTTCCTTTTTTTCCAACAATCAAACTATCAAATCAAATATGTACAGGTTGTTATCCATGCAGAGGGCAAAGTTAATTCCGTGACCCTTAAAGATGTGCAGCTGACAGAGGCCGGGGAGGTCAAACTGACAGCCAAGGACTTTACGGCATTGGCCAGACTTGTAGTCAATGGTGAGTTGCAGTTTTGTTGGTACCTGAAGCAGCTTCTAGGATTTTAAGCTAGATCCAAAAGACATTTAGAAAGAGGAACAGGGAGGAACCAACTTCTTCATAAAACTGCTGAAATATAAATGTGGTATATGCATCTGAGATACATTTTAGTCATATAGCTCTGACCAGCAGATATTCTTCCTCATTACTTTATGAGTAGATCGATAGCTGTCTGGTGTGTGATTAGAAATCTTTGAAGGTAACTATGACCGAAGCGCTGCATTTCATCTAAATCTTAAAACAAATCGGCTCAAAAAATAGACTAAACTGCAACATTCAGTCAGGGTCAACACACACATTCAGCTAAGCTTTTTCAGGCTATGGTTGGAAAGCAGGCAAACTCCACACACACGCAAGAGGGCAACATCAGTGAAGCTTCTGCTGGTTTGACTCCACAGAACCAGCGGTTCGGTTCACTAAACTTCTCGAGGACCAGACTGTGGAGGAGGAGGCAACAGCCACCTTGGAGTGTGAAGTATCCAGAGAAAATGCCGAGGTCACATGGCTAAGAGACAGTCAGGAGATACGCAAGACTAAGAAGCACGAAATTGTTGTTGAAGGCAGAAAGAGAAAACTCATAATTCTGGAATGCACAGTGGAGGACTCTAGGACATATACATGCAACTCCAAAGACTTCAAGACATCAGCTTTCCTAAATGTGGAGCGTAAGTAAACTGACGGAGCAGGATCTGTCAGTCATCTGATGATGTTTAGGTTTCAGATCACTGTGGTACTGAAAATGTGTTGCTCTGTCCACAGCGCCACACATTGAATTCTCAAAGCCCCTTCGTGACGTTGAGATTAAGGAGAAGGAATCTGCCAGATTCGAATGTGAAGTTTCCCGTGAAAATGCTAAGGTATGCGAGGTTTTACATTCCAGATGGGAGGCCGTTAATGTTTGTTTTACCTCTTTTTGTTTAGATCAGTCTGTGAGATACATACTCAAGCTTAGCCAGTGGTTTATCTGACTCATCAGCCAGAGTTTTTTATTTCTCTGTTTTAAAAGGTGAGCTGGTTGAAGGATGGCTGTGAAATAAGAAAAAGCAAGAAGTATGAGATCATTGCCAAGGGCTTTCAGCACATCCTCATCATCAATAAGACCAGCTTCGATGATGAGGCCGAGTACGAGTGTAATGCCAGGGCGGCAAAATCCTCGGGCATGCTCACTGTTGTGGGTGCGTTTTCATTGTCAGTCTTCATTTGCTTTCCCAGAATTATCAGACCTTTTCATCTTATCCTGTGCAGTTATACTTTTCTAAGTCTTTAACAAACCAAATTACAATGACGTATTTCCTGTACAGAGGAAGAGACGTCATTTGTAAAGAACCTGTTCAATGTGGAGGGAACGGAATCGGACAGCGTGAAGATGATCTGTGAGGTCTCCAAGGCCAGTGCAGATGTCACATGGTACAAAGGGGAGAAGGAGCTGCCGGAGGGCGGCAGGTATGAGCATATCGTCGATGGCCGCAAGAGGATTCTCCATATCAAGAACCTCTGCATGGACGACACTGGAGAATACAGCTGCCGACTGCCAGCCTCGCAAACGGCAGCAACACTCAGGATTAACGGTATACATCAATCCGCCTTAAAGGCGCTTTTTGTTAATAGCATTATTTCAGTGGTTTTGATCATAGCCTTTATAGACATCATTTATGTCCTTTATGTTGCTACCAGGCTTGTCAGTGTAGGTTCAACTCCCAAGGATCTTCTGGGACCATTAAAGGTTTCCCTGAGTTCCCTGATCTTCAAGGATATTTTGGCTTCCATTCTTGATAACTACATATTTATACACGTTACCTTGAATTAGTTATTTCAGTTTAGTGGCTGTACTTAATCTTGGCTTGGCAAACAAAAGCGTAATACAGGCATATTGTCCTCTGCCCCAAACACCTGCTGACTGACCTTTTGCTGATGTTCTGTACCTCTTAGAACTGGCAGCAGAGTTTACTTCCAAACCACAGAGCCAGAGTGCCATTGAAGGCGAAAAGGCAGAATTTAGCTGCATCGTCACCAAGGAAACACAGGAAGTTAGGTGGCTTCGAGGTGAGGTGGAGCTTACGGTGGGTGACAAGTACAACATCATTAGTGACGGCAAGAGGAAGGTGCTCATCATCAAGGACTGTACACTGGATGACAAAGGGCCATACATTGCTCTTGTGGGCTCCACCAGAGCTACCGCTGAGTTAACTGTGATTGGTATGTATCACTGTCTGGTTTCTGTTCTGTGTATTAGTTACTACTGATTCACAATGAAAAAATAACGTGTTTATTTGTTAATAGAAAAACTCAAGGTAATGACACCGATAAAAGACACACAGGCTACAGAAGGACAGGAAGTCATGTTTAACTGTGAAGTCAATGCAGAGGGGGCCAAAGCCAAATGGCTCAAGAACGAGGAGACCCTGTTTGAGAGCAGCAAATATATCATGTTCCAGAAGGACACCGTTTTCTCTCTGAGAATCAGAGATGCTCAGAAGTCAGATGAAGCCCAATATAGCATCACACTGGCCAACCAGCGTGGAGAAATTGCTAAGAGCTCTGCCAGTCTTGTTGTACAAGGTAAATATGAACATGTAGCCAATGATTCTGTTTGAGTAAGTAGCATCTCAGATCTTTAGATCCAAGTAATACATCACAAATTTTAATCTGCAGCTGAAGAACTAAGGTTCATTGAGCCTCTTGAGGATTGTGAAACCCAAGAGAAGAAGACGGTTAGCTTTACCTGCAAGGTGAACAGAACCAACGTAACTGTAAAATGGATGAAGGGTAACCAGGAGATTGCCTTCAGCAAGCGAGTTGCTTATAGGGTGGATAAGAATAAGCACACATTGACCATCAGGGACTGCAGCATGGAAGATGAGGGTGCGTACTGCGCAGTTGCTGGATCTGACAAGTCCACTGCGGAGCTCATCATCAGCGAGGCCCCTCCAGACTTCTCTGGGCGGCTCATGGACCAGACCGTCACAGAGTTTGAGGATGCAGAATTTACATGTGAACTCTCCAAGGAGAAAGCGGACATCAAGTGGTTCAGAAGCGGCCGGGCAATCCGTCAGGGACCCAGGTAAGAGCTTGTCATGTAGTTCTGTAGCAATATACATACTAGTGCTTGTGTTTAGTTGATGATGTGATCATCTTTCCTTTGTTCTTTTTTAAGGTATAATATTGAGAAGGAGGGCAAGTTGTGCAGACTGATTGTAAAGGCTTGCCGACCAGATGATGAGTGTGAATATGCTTGTGCTGTGGGCGAGATGCGTACCCGTGCCAGGCTCTTTGTTGAAGGCAAGCTTCAAAGAACCACATTCATATGCTTAAGAATGTATATGCATTAGTAATTCATCCCTAAAACATCCATATTCTGTTCCAGAGATCCCAGTTGAAATAGTCAGACCTCCCACCGATGTATTTGAACGTCCGGGTTCAGACGCCATGTTTGAAGTTGAACTGAATAAGGACAGAGTTGAAGTTAAATGGCTGAGAAACAACATGGTCATTGTCCAGGGCGACAAATACCAAATGATCAGTGAGGACAAAGTTCACAGGCTTCAAGTTTGTGAGATCAGGCCCCGGGACCAGGGGGAATACAGAATCCTGGCTAAGGATAAGGATGCGAGGGCGAAGCTGGAGCTAGCAGGTACTCAAAGCCTTCATTTATGTGGTGAGTGGTAATGCACTTGCACGGTCAATGCCTATTTATGTATTTATTTGCTTGATTACTCTAGCTGCACCAAAGTTCAAGACCACTGATCAGAACCTGGTGACGGATGCTGGAAAGCCTTTCGTTATGACAGTCCCTTTTGACGCTTATCCCCGGGCGGAGGCTGAGTGGATCTGCGGTGATGTCAGCTTACCTGGGCAGAACATTGACACCTCTGCTGACAAGACAGAGTACAGGCTGAAGGAACCAAGGAAGTCTGACCAGGGCCGATACAAGATTGTCATTCAGAATAAACATGGAAAGGGAGAGGCCTACATAAACTTAGACATCATCGGTAAGACAACAGTAACAATAATGCAAATGATCGTTTCATGCAGTCTTTCATTCTTCAATGAATAATTGATATTTGATGCCATTTCTAGATGTTCCCGGACCTGTGAAGAACCTGGAGGTTGTGGATACTGCTGATGGTGAAGTCAGCCTTGCCTGGGAGGAACCAGAGAATGATGGAGGCAGCAAGATTATGGCATATGTTGTGGAGAGGCGAGACATCAAGCGCAAAACATGGACACTAGCAACAGATCGTGCCGATGCCCTTGAGTATTGTGTTGGTGGGCTACATAGGGACAGCCTGTACCTGTTCCGCGTCAGTGCTCGCAACCGCGTGGGCAACGGACAAGCTGTGGAGACTGACAAGCCTGTGCAAGCCAAGAACAAGTTTGGTAGGTGCAGCATGAGACTCCCTTTGTTATGTGTAGAGATGCCTGTAATGTTTATGAGCTTGTCGATTATTAAGGTACCTGTCCATATATTTCAGATGTTCCTGAGGCACCTCAGAATGTCTCTGTGGGAAACGTGAACAGATATGGTGCTACAGTGTCCTGGGAGCCCCCGGCATCTGATGGAGGCTCAGAGATCACAGCCTATGTAATAGAGCTCCGTGACCGGACTTCGGTGAGATGGGAGGTAGCTCTGGTGACCAAGGCAGATCAGCGCAGTGCAGTCCTCAATGATGTCATCGAGAACAAGGAATATATTTTCCGGGTCAGAGCTGAAAATAAGGCTGGAATTGGAAAGCCAAGCACTGCAACCTCTCCAGTGAAAATCATGGATCCCATTGGTTTGTTATGCTTATTTTTAAACTCTGTAAATGAAATGTGAACATAATACAGCATATGGAGCATTAATTTTATTCCACATCTTTCAGAGAGGCCAAGCCCACCACTGAATATGGAATACTCCCATCAGAACAGGACTTCCATCATACTGACTTGGGAGACACCCCTGAGTAACGGAGGCAGCCCCATTACTGGTTACATCATTGAGAAGTGTGAGGATGGCAGTGAGAACTGGCTCAGGTGTAATGCTAGGCTCTGTCAGGACCTAACCTATAAGGTCAGTCTGCCGGCCTGTAAGCCAAAAGCAAAAATGAAATATTCAACATTCATACTAAGTCAAATATTTTACTTTACAAATTCACTTTATCAACTCAACAAATGCTCAATGCTCGACCAACTCAGAGTTGAAACATTTTGGGGCAATTAGTTACACAGTATACTTACACATAGCATGTCTCAGTAAAATATCTAGTTTAAAAATGGCTAGAAGGTATAATAGAACTTCAATGTAAATGACACATAAATGAATAAAATTTTGCTTAGGTGACAGGGTTGGTACATGGACTGAAGTATCACTACAGGATATCTGCTGAGAATGCCGCTGGACTTTCTGATCCACATGAGAAGGTCGGACCACTGCTGGCCGACGATCCCCATGGTGGGTGGCTGCATTTCAGATCACTGTAGATGTCAGAGTGTTTATTAGGAGTGGATGGGATGCTAAGCAGTGGAAAGGATTTGGAATGGAAAGATTAAATTGTGATATACAGGGTGGGGTAGCACTTGTTTCTTGCATATTGGTATATTAATAAATCTGGTTCTGTGTGTAGCATAATTTAAATAAACTAACTGATATACTGTACTGAAATTCTTCATTCACAGTTGCACCTAGTCTTGACCTTGACGCCTTTAAAAAAGGTCTGGAGATCATTGTACCTAACCCCATTGCGATCCGCATCCCGGTCACTGGCTATCCCTTGCCCATGGCCAAGTGGAGTGTAGGAGACAAGGAATTGACAACCGGAGACCGTGTGTCCATGGGCACAAAGCACAAGACCACAGAGCTCATTATCACCCCCAGCTCACGGCAGGACAAGGGCACGTATACTGTACACCTGGAAAATGATGTCTCCTCAGCCTCCGGTGAAATCGAAGTCAATGTCATTGGTGAGTGATACAGTGGAAAATAACTCAGGGAAACCTTTAATGGTCACCATTTCTGTCCCAGAAGGTTCAGTTTCCATGTGTGTGTTTGTGCAGCATCTCCAAGTTCACCCAGAGACTTCAAGGTGTCAGAGGTGTCCAGGCAGCATGTGCACCTAATGTGGGAAGCTCCTGAACATGATGGAGGAAGCCCGGTGATGTACTACCAAGTAGAAAAGCGTGAGGTTTCCCGTAAGACCTGGGTCAAGGTAAGAATCTTTCAGACATGATATAAATTTTGAGTCTGAAACAAAATTCAGCTAAATTTATGTATGTTGTGAACACATATCATACATAGTCAATGGGTAGCACAAATGCCTGTAAGTCTCCTAACTTAACTAAGTGATGAAAACATAAAGATTCTCAGTACGGTTTAGCACCAGAGATATAAATTCAGCTCTTAATGGGGAAAACGGACCCTTTCTCTAAGGTTGCCAGTGGTGTTGAGGACCTGGAGTACACTGTCACAGAGGTTGTAGAAGGCAAAGAGTATCTGTTTAGTGTGGCTGCCTGCAACAGATGTGGTCCTGGAGAACCTGCCTACCTCGAGGAGCCAGTGAATGTGTCATCGCCAGCCAGTGAGTAAAAGCTGGCCGATTCTACTGGTGGAGAGTGGCTGCTGACACGATCTGATCCTAAACTAAATCTGTCCCATTGCAGCTGTGCCGGAGCCCCCAGAGAACCTGAAATGGAGAGACAAATCCGCCACTGGGATCTGTCTGCTCTGGGATCCCCCGAGATATGATGGAGGTGCTGCCATCAAGGGCTATGTTGTAGACAAATGCCAGCGTGGCACGGATAAGTGGGAACCCTGTGGAGATGCTGTGTCTGATCTCAAGTAAGCTATTAAAGGAAAACAGCTGGTGTACTGGAGGTTTTACACTAGTTAAAAGTATAGCTAGCAGTTAACAGTATGGTGATGTCTATTCAGTGACAACAAACATTTTCACATATTAAAGTTGCTCAAACTTCAAAAGTCTGAAAGGTCCACGAGTAGTAACCCGTTAGAATTTCAACTTAAATTGAAATTGTAATTACTCCTTCAAGGTACCAGGTGACTGGCCTCAAAGAGGACCAGTGGTATGCCTACCGTGTCAGAGCTACAAACAGGTTGGGTGCTGGCAGACCCTGCCGGGCCATGGATGAAGTCCAGGCCGTGGACCCGATCGGTATGTTACTTCTTGATCTTCTTCCTAAGTCACATATTGGTTTTCTTGGTATTTTATGTATGGGAGTAATCAAGCATTCATCACACTCTATAGAGCCCCCAGAGATCCAACTGGATGTGAAGCTGCTAGCTGGCTTGACTGCCAGGGCTGGATCCAAGATAGAGTTGCCTGTTAAGGTGCTTGGAAAACCAGAACCCAAAATCACATGGACCAAAGCTGACCTTGTACTGAAACCAGATGACAGAATCACAATTGAGGCAAAGCCAGGGCAATCCATACTATCTGTGGCTAAAACTCAGAGAGAAGACACGGCTACATACATCGTAGAAGCTGTGAACAGCAGTGGTCGTGCCACTGCTACAGTTGAAGTTAACATACTTGGTAAGGTGTCTCGTCTGGATAAGAAACTAGTTTACAGTAACTACAAGTGCATAATTTATTTTGATAGTGATTAGTATGGTCAACTTTTTTTTCTGAAGTGCTCTCTCCTTTTTGGTCTAAACAGACAAACCAGGTCCTCCAGCTGCCTTTGATATCTCAGAAGTTACAAACGAATCCTGCATTTTGGCCTGGAATGCTCCTCGAGATGATGGTGGCTCTGATGTCACCAACTACATTGTGGAGAAGAGGCTTTCGGAAAGTGAGGCGTGGCAAAAACTCTCTTCCACCATCAAGCAAACAACATTTAAAGCCTCCAAACTAGTGTCCATGAAGGAGTATGTCTTCAGAGTGTTTGCTGAGAACCAGTATGGCATCGGTGTCCCAGCTGAACATGTGCCTATTGTTGCCAAATATTCTTTTGGTATGTTTCTTTCTTAGATGTAGTTAAACTTTTTTGTTGTGGTATATTAAGGACTGTTGCCTTGATCATGATCGTGGTTATATGACATTGTTTTCAGATACTCCTGGTGCTCCTAGTAGAGTAGAGGCATCTGATATAGCCAAAGATGCAGTGACACTGAAGTGGTATGAACCTGACGAGGATGGTGGAAGTCCAGTTACCGGATACTGGGTTGAGAGGTTTGACCCAGAAACTGACAAGTGGATAAGATGTAACAAGCTGCCGGTGCTGGACACAACTTTCAGGTGAGAATGGAAAAATGTTGGCTGACAAAGTGGCTCTTGGACAATTTCCATGTTATATCTGACGAAAATATTTTACAGAGTGAAAGGGCTTCCGACAAAAAAGAAATACAGGTTCCGGATCTTAGCTGAGAATCTCGCTGGAGCTGGGAAACCAAGCAAGGAAACTGACCAAATCTTGGTGAAAGACCCAATAGGTAAGATGAAGATCTTTTTGGCCATTTTTCTTTTGAAAGAGACATATAGCATAAAATTATAAGACAAGCACTTTATGGTTGCAGATCCTCCTTGGGCACCTGGTCGACCATATATCAAAGAAATTGCTAAGACCTCTGCGTTTTTGCAATGGAACAAGCCAGAACATGATGGGGGGGCCAAAATCGAGTCCTATGTGATTGAGCTGCTGAAGAGTGGAACTGAGGAGTGGGTTCGTGTAGCTGAGGATGCAACCTCAACTGAGTACCTTCTGGAGGGTCTGATGGAGAAGCAGGAGTACTCCTTCAGGGTCAAAGCCGTGAACAAGACGGGAGAGAGTGAGCCCAGCGAACCCAGTGACCCGGTCATTTGCAAGGAGAGACTCTGTAAGTCACAGGGACCCGTCTGTCTCCTCACTGTCACTGTGGAAAGCCCAATGCAGTGATTAAAATACTGCTTTTGCTTTTTTTGTTCATCAGTTCCCCCTGCAACCCCACGCTGGCTTGAGGTGGTTAATGTTACTAAGATAAGCGCTGAGCTGAAGTGGGCCGCTCCAGATACAGATGGTGGATCACCTGTGACCAACTATGTTGTGGAGAAGAGAGATGTGAGACGCAAGGCCTGGCAGGCAGTGGACACCACTGTGAAGGAGCTGAAGTATACAGTGACGCCGCTGACTGAAGGCTCCCTCTATGTCTTCCGAGTGGCTGCAGAGAATGCTGCGGGCCAGAGTGAATTCAATGAACTGGAAGATTCAATCCTCGCCAAGGATACTTTCAGTAAGGCTTTTTGTGTCTTTGTGCCTGGGTGCTGTGATCTATTGATGGAGTACCATTGCTCAGTTTTCTATCTCTGCAGCTACACCTGGGCCACCATATGCTCTGACTGTGCTGGAGGTGACCAAGAGGCATGTGGATCTGAAATGGGAAGCACCCAAGAATGATGGTGGCAGACCCATAGCAAAGTACGTTTTAGAAAAAAAAATGCATGTACATGTTGTTGATTGATTCGAAAATTTAAAAATACAACATTTTTAGCTTTTTTAAATGGTTCGACTCACACATCTGGCAGGTATGTTATTGAAAAGAAAGAGAAAATGGCCACCCGGTGGATAAAAGCTGGAAAAACAGCAGGGCCTGAGCGTACGTACCAGGTGACAGACGTCGCTGAGGGAACAGAGGTGCAGTTCCAAGTCTGTGCAGAGAATGAAGCTGGTGTCGGGCACCCCAGTGAGCCAACTGACATCCTCATGATCGAGGATCCCACAAGTATGCTATTTCAATCTCAGCACATGATTCATTATTATACAAGGATATTAATTACGTAAACCATTTTTTGTTAGCTGATTATATTGCCTTATTAATGAGGAATGAATTGATTAGTTCTGGTTTTGGTTTTGATAAATATTTTTCCATGAACATAATTACATTATACTGGATTGCTCAGGCCCACCATCTCCTCCACTGGACCTGAAAATCACTGATGTTAGCCGGCACCACATCTCCATCACCTGGAAGCTGCCAGAAAAGACTGGAGGCAACCCCATCTTGGGCTACCACATTGAGCTGGCAGAAGCTGGAACAGAGAAGTGGATGAGAGTCAATTCCCGTCCTGTAAAGGAACTCCGCTACAAGGCAGAGGACGGCGTCATCCCAGAGAAGAGATATGTCACAAGAGTTCGTGCAATCAATGCCACTGGTGTCAGTGACCCGTCGGAGATCTCTGACAATGTGTTTGCCAAAGACCCTGATAGTAAGCAATCTTCTGTATGTGTTGTAAATAAATGGACCTGATGCTTATTAGGTTAGATAACAGATGCTAGGTAGTTGGTTACAGGTTAGCTGACTGATTATGAAATGATCCTTAATTTGCCATTTGCACAAGTACATTGGAATGCATCTTCACATATCCAATCTTGCTCTCCTTTGAGACATACACATATTTTAGAGGGTCAGGCCATTTATCCGGCACCCCTAGTACATTTTGTTGGTGGCTAAGCACCTTGCTTAAGTACACAATGGAGATGTAACTATTCTGCTGAGGTTGTGACTTGAACCAGAGACCATCTAATCATGGACAAAGAGGCTTAACCTACTGAACTACACACCTCCTAGGTCACCATATTTATTATGGGTCAGCTAATGGATTACTCCCTGAGAGGGACCCTACTGCTGGACCCTTGAGTAAGATACTGAAGGATACTAAACCCTCTGGAGTCTGGAGCCTCTCAGCCACTTTCAAGATAGTCAGACAAGCCTTGACATTTTAAAATATTTCACATAAATATAAAACATTTATCCCAAAGTGCTACAGATACTTTCAAAGTGCTACAGATGCTTTTTATGCTATTCAGCGCAAACTCAGCACCAATAATCTGAGACCATTTAGAATGTGATTTTTGTTAAAATCTTTTCAAAATCCTATTTTCTGTGGTACTGAGAAATTGTAAAGGTCTAGGTTATAGACATAGGTGTTGGCTACACATTGATGAATGAGGCGTTCAGAAATTTCATGTGGTTTGATTACTAAAGTGTTAGAACTTCAGAGTGACGCTATTTTTATTCAAAGTCAGTGAATATTGATGAGATGGGTGTCACCACACCTCTAATGGTTTGCATACAGTCAGTTGTACTGGTCATTGTCACTGCCACACACCTATCAGTTTGGAAAGCCAGACCCTTCAGTCTGAAATGTCAGTTTGAGATGGAAGCAAATAAGAGACAAAAGACTTTTTACAGTTTATCACATACAATAGATAAAGTACATGGAATGTTACAAGGCAAGTGAGAATAAAGTGGCAATACAAAGTTGAGTAAGTAAAGTATATAGAATGAGATTAATTACTAAAATAATGGCAGTGTAATGTCCATGACTCTTACCTAATGATCATTACAATCATATTTTGCATGGTACTCAATATTATGCAGCTTGTCTGCTTGTACATTCAGAAGTTTCAGCCTATTTGCATGCAAGTCGCTTTATGAGAGAAGTTTTATGCTATATGAACAGAATGAACAGAAAACAGAAGCTAAAGCAGAAGTTTTAGCTATAGAAAGCGATAAATACAATGCTGTCTGCCTGTGCCCATGGAAGTAAAATAATTAACATTGCATAATCAACTTACTCATCACAATTATCCTCAATGTTTGTAGTCAGTCAGTGTAAACACAAGCCAAACGTGATCTTTTTTGTAGGAGTTACATTGGGCATTTTCACAGATTTCTTTGCCCATTAACAACCACCGGATTACCTTATCGTTATCATATGAATAGCGCTACTTGGAAATGGGTGGGTGATCAGCACTCCTTCAAGACTTAGACACTCAAGTCAGTCACTCTTGTACTTTTTATGGTTAAAGTGAATGTCTTGTAAAAAAATACCATTTTTTTTTACCTCCTAAAGGCATTCCTACACTCGATCTGCTGACCCAAGACATTGTGCTCGTAGAGGGTGAGAGAATGCAGCTGAATGTCCCGTACAAGGCCGTGCCGAAACCAAGCATGTCTTGGCAGAAGGACAGCGCCGAATTAAAGGCTGATGACAGAGTAGATCTGAGCTGTGAACTCACTGCAGCTCGTATTGAGATTGCTAAATGTGCACCGTCAGACGCCGGGGTGTACACTGTCACCCTGGAGAACCCTCTTGGATCAGTAACTGGAACCGTCAACGTCAAAGTCATAGGTACTGTGTGTTGTTAATATGAGTCAGCATTATTTCAGTAGTTTATCATCTGGAATTAAGTACCAATAATGCGTAAACATTCTATCATTATTTGACAGGCCTGCCAGGACAGTGCAAAGAAATAGTTGCAAGCGATGTCACCAAGAACTCTTGCAAGCTCTCCTGGGAGCCTCCAGAGAACGATGGAGGAACACCCATTCTCCACTATGTTGTGGAACGCAGAGAAGCCAGCAAGAAGACTTATATACCTGTGATATCTGCAGAGAAAGAAACAAGCTGCTTGGTTGTTGACCTGCTCTTTAATTTGCAGTACTACTTCCGGGTCAAAGCTGTGAATAAAGTTGGAGGTGGGGAGTATACAGAGATTCGCAACCCTGTAATCATAGAGGAGCAGAAACGTGAGTAATACTGATTACTGATATACTGATGAAGGAGTAGTACTGCTGCATTATTAAAAGTAATGAAGGGTATAAAATGAGTTCAGAATTCAATGTATTACTTGAAATCTTTCAGAGCCCCCGGATCCACCCATTAATGTTGAAGCCCATGACCCCAGCTCTCAGTCCATCACTTTGACCTGGCAACCACCGGAGAATGATGGTGGCTGCACCATTATGGGATACATTCTGGAGAAGATTGAAAAGGATGGAGACAGGTTTGAGAGATGCAATGAGGATCCAGTGCCCGGATTTTCATTTGTCCTAAAGGGCCTGACTGAGGGGAAGGAGTACCAGTTCCGTGTCCGTGCTGAGAATGCCTGTGGACTCAGTGACCCATCCCACAGTACGCCGCTTGTAAAAGCTGCCGACCCAGTGGGTGAGTGCTAGTCACAGTGGCCTTTCAAATGACAATAATGAAAGTCATTCAGGCAGACAATTAAAGAACATTTTCCAATAATATTAAAACACTTTGATTTGGTTTCAGATCCGCCCAAGGTCTCCCTCAAAGGAAGCTTTCTGTATGGCCTGAGTGTCAAATCTGGTAATGAGATCAGGATAGATGCCCGCATCTCTGGGTCCCCATATCCAACCGTGACGTGGTTCAGGAATGATGAGGTGCTCAAGCCAGAGACTGGAAGGAGGAAGCCAGATAAGCCAATCATAAGAAGGAAGGTGAAAGGTGCTCCTCCCGAGCCAGAGGAACCCTACCATCCAACCATCGAGGAGCGCCTTTCCTTTGACCTCAGCCAGCGGGGTGAGACCAGTGTAATGGTACGTGACTCCATAAGAAAAGACCATGGAAAGTTCACCATTAAGGTGGAGAATGCCCATGGCTCTGCAACTGCATCCTGTGACGTCAATGTACTTGGTAAGAGCTTCTCTTGCTTTCTTTTCACTTGAATTGGAACATTGATTATTGCTGCTATTATTATTATTATTATTATTATTATTACAGTAGAACCTCGGTTTCCAAGTAACTTGGTTATGAGTTTTTCGCAAGACAAGCAAACATTTTTAATAAAGTTTGTCTTGGATTGTGAGCTGTGTCCCGCAAGACTAGCAAGCTCCAGATGTGAGCCACGACCAAAACTGAGCTGACCTGAGTCTTGCCTAACGAGCTCACATGCTCTCAGTACGACTGAGCTGATGGTTCTTCTTGCTTTCTCGCTGCACAGAACAAATATCAGAAACACATTCCCTGTTCTCGCCAGCGAATTAGCTTACAGTTTACAGTGTAGCATTGATACCACGTGTTTGTGCGTAACACAACTGTTCTAGTTGTGTTTTCAACTTCAGCAATTTTTTCAGATGTTAGAAACAAGTGTTAGAAAAAAACATTGTTTTCTGGATTACGAGTTGCTTGGTGGAACGAATTAAACTCGTAATCCGAGGTACCACTGTTTTATTATTATTATTATTATTAGTATTGTTAATAATAATAATAATAATAATAATAATTTAATAATATAATTTATGACATCTTCTGTGCCAGAAAAACTATTTTAAAAATGTTGTCATTAAAGTCTGTAACCTATTAAAGTCATTCTATTATAGATAAACCTGGAAAACCAGTGAATTTCGCCTTTGAAGATATCAGAAACACTTCTGTTGTATGTAAGTGGGATCCACCTGAAGATAATGGTGGCAGTGAAATCCTTAACTACATTGTGGAGAAAAAAGATGCTACTAAGGATGATACAGGATGGGTCAACGTATCCTCAGCTGTGAAGGGCTGCACTGTTCCTGTGACTAATCTTATTGAAGGGAAGGAGTACATCTTCCGTGTCACCGCGGAAAACAAATTTGGTCCTGGACCTCCTTGTTATTCAGCTCAACTTTTGGCTAAAAATGAGTTTGGTAAGGAATTGTAAGACATGGGGCTTTAGAGATTGACAATTGGCTTGTTTTTATGTACTGATGATGACCTGCATTTTTCTGTCATAGAACCACCTGAGGCCCCCAACATGCCAAAAATTGTAGATGTTACTGCTAACAGCATGTTAGTCACTTGGCATGAGCCTAAAGATAACGGAAGTCCCATCCTGGGATACTGGATAGAAAGGAAAGAAATTAGCAGCAAAAACTGGACCAGGGTGAACCGCAGCCTGCTCAATTCTTTGGAAGTCAGGGCAGAAGGTCTCATGGAAGGCTTGACCTACGTATTCCGAGTTTGTGCTGAGAACTTAGCTGGTTCTGGAAACTTCAGTGTCCCTACAGACCCCAGTATTGCACAAGATCCTATCTGTAAGTCAGATTTGGTTCCAATTAATAGTGTTTTTTGTGTGCATAAATAATAATAACAATTAATAATGCCATTTCTATATCCATAGTACCACCTGGTCCACCTGTTCCAAGCATCGTAAACACAACTAACTCTACCATTGATGTGCGATGGGACCCTCCCTTGTTCAATGGTGGTGGAGACATTTTTGGGTATCATGTTGAGAAAGTTGTGGTAGGAGAAAAAGACTGGTCCCGATCAACAGAAAGACTCTGCAAGGACCGCAAGTTTACTCTAACAGGACTTACAGAGGGAGCTGACTACATTGTGCGTGTCATAGCAGTCAATGATGCTGGTGTGGGAGTTCCTGGCCTGACGGATATTGTCACAGTAAAAGAACCTCAAGGTAATCCATTTTAAAAAGGTGTAAGAACACAGGTTTCAGTGTAGGCACCACTTTCATCAGATATATATATATATATATATATATATATATACCGGCACTGGTGAAGTTGAATATACTTGTAGGTGCTTGTCTGTGTTATTCATGTCTTCTACAGAATTAAATTTAGTGATGTAAGTTTGCTTAGAGTCAAAAGTATATAATTAATTATATAGATTTGCTAATGGTACATTTGCTATTTCTGTTATTCTTTCTGTTTAACAGAGGCTCCAAATGTTGATTTTGACTTGTCTGTGAAAAACGGTGTCATTATCCGGGCTGGGGAATCATTAAGGCTGATTGTTCAGATTACGGGTCGGCCAACTCCTGAGGTGCAGTGGGCGAAGGAGGAGGGGGAGCTGGACAAAGAGCGTGTTGTAATAGAAACTGAAGGAAAGACCAGCATACTTACGATCAAGGATGCCTTGAGAACAGACTATGGCAAATACAAGGTTACTGGCACAAACCCAAGTGGAACAACAACTGCAGAAACAACAGTGGATATTATGGGTACGTAAGTGGTAGTGTTCTCTGTCACACATTTAATTGATATGCTGGCTTTTTTTAAAAGAGAATTTTTCTTCATGCCAGATGTTCCTGGGCCTGTGCTGGATCTGAAGCCTGTTGTTGTAACCAAAAGGATGATTTTAATGAACTGGGCCAATCCTATTGACAATGGTGGAAGTGACATAATTGGCTATGTTGTTGAAAAGAAAGATGCAAAAATGCATATATTTAGACAGCCTCTTGAAACTTCTGCATGTAAATGCGAGATCGTTGGGCTGCTCGAAGGAGAGGAGTACATGTTCCGTGTTGTGGCGAAGAACAAGTATGGCAATGGACCCCCATGTGATCTGGGTCCTATTCTTGCTGTGGATCCAACAGGTAATATTTTCTACATTTTTGTATTTGAATTACTACTGGAAATAATACACATAATTAATATATTTTTTCTTTTCTATTAAAGGTACCCCATCTGCCCCTGACAGATTCCATTGCACCGAGAGGACCAAGTCATCAATTACTTTATCCTGGAATCCACCTCGTAGTGATGGGGGAAGTGCTATTTATGGTTATTATGTTGAGAAAAGAAGACAAGATGAAGAAGAGTTTGAGATTGCAAATCATCAGATGTGCAGAGACACTTTCATAACAATAGAAAACCTCAAAGAATATGAAACATATGACTTCCGTGTAAAGGCAGTTAATGAAATTGGGAATGGTGAACCCTCACAAGTAGTGACTACTACGATTCAAGACGACGAAGGTTTGTACCACATCGTCAGAGCAGTAAAACCCAAAATAACACTTAGCTTTTGGTGTAATTAAAATGTTACTGTTTGTTACAGTTGGTCCATTAGTGACACTGCTGAAACAGATCAAGGGAAATACCCTTATTGTGAAGAATGGAGATCCCACTGAAATTTCTGCGGAGGTGACTGGTCTCCCATTGCCCAAGATCGAATGGCTCAAAGACAGTGTGGTAATTGAGCAACCAAGTAAAACCGTTTTGATCGAAACAGAGGAGGTGCAACGGATGAAAGTTGTGACTAAGTTAAGCATGTCAGCAACAGGAAGAATGGATAAAGGCTTCTACACTCTTTCTGCCTCTAACTCCCATGGCACAGCTATTCAAAACATAAGGGTCGTTATATATGGTAAGACTTTCCAGCAGGTTCCAGCATTTTACAGTTTACTCAAAAGTTAAATAGGCTGTATTAATTCTGTTTTCTGTTCTTTTACAGACTGCCCCTTGCCACCACGAAACATCGTAGTATCTGATATCAGAGGTGAATCCTGCTATCTGACCTGGGATGCACCAGAAGATAATGGAAGCAGTGACATCACAAACTATATCATCGATAAGAGGGACGCCAGCAAGAAGAAGTCAGACTGGGAGGATGTCACCAGCTGTGTCATTGATCGGCGATATGCAGTAAGCTTTACTATGATTGCAAAATAAGTACATATAAAAAAATACAATAAAAATTACTGTATTCCCCATGACCCTGAATAGGACAAGCAGATGAATGGATGTAAATTATTTTATTGTGTGATATATTAATGTCATATGTAATATTTTGTCTCCAAGGTTTCCAAACTTGAACCCAATGGAACTTACCAATTCAGAATCCGAGCCGAAAACAAGTATGGAAAAAGTGATGGCTGTGAGTCTGAGAGAGTTGTCCTGAAGGATCCTTTTGGCCTTCCTGGTCCACCATTGAATGCTCATATCGTTTCACGTACCCGGAATTCCATGCTGGTGCGATGGGAGCCCCCCAAGGACAATGGTGGCTCTACCATCCAAGGCTACTGGTTGGAGAAGAGGGAGCGTGGAGCTGTTTACTGGAGTCGTGTGAACAGAGCTCCTGTCACTAAGCCAGCGGTGAAAGGTCTGGAATTCAACATCTTGCGGCTCATCGAGGGCATCGAGTATCAGTTTCGTGTAATGGCGTGCAATGCTGCTGGAATCGGGCCCCACAGTGAAGCAACTGAATTTGCATTCGCGATTGATCCACGCAGTAAGTCAGCATAACATGCAGATGCCCCTCCTGTATATCTGTCTGTCTGGTTATTTGTTTGTTTATTCCACTATGGTAAATAGTTTGTTAGTTTATTAATTTCAGAAGACAGGCAAACAATAGTAAGGCATGAAGCATATAGACTTTAGACTGAAACAAAGCTGTAACCTTACAAGGGTATAGTTGGTGGTATAATTTGTAACCCATTGCTTTATTCTTTAGATGCCCCTGGTACACCGTCATCACCTGAAGTTGCAACCAAAACCAGTGACAGTGTCACACTTGTCTGGAGTGCACCAGATAAAGATGGTGGCAGCCCCATTCAAGGCTATATCATTGAGATTCAAGATGAGGGCACAACAGAGTGGAAGAGGGTGAATGAGCCAGAAAAGCTGAGCCTTACAACCCAGTTTACTGTGCCAAATCTCGAAGAGAACAAAGAATGCAGGTTCAGGATTATTGCAGTCAATGCTATTGGTGAATCTGACCCCAGTGCCAGATCAAATGCTGTGATTGTTGAGGACATCCAAGGTAGTATCTAAATGATTTCTGATATAAAAATCAGTCAGAATTTCTGTTCTTCTTGAATTACTTACTTGTGTTGTTTCTGATTCACAGAGGATCCAGTCATCACACTCGATGTCAGTTCCCAAGATCTGTTGTCCTGTCGGGCTGGATCTACCATCAGAATCCCAGTAGTTGTCCAGGGTAGACCTGTTCCCAAGGTTAGATGGGAGTTTGAAGGTGCTGCCAACACTGAGAAGAAGAATGATATTCATACAATTCCAGTGGATTCAGAGGTAGACTTCATTTTTGTTGAGCATATCTTACACGTTATTTCGTGGATAGCAGTGCACATTTCTTTATTGATATACTCTCTTTTCATGTTTAGGTTCAATCGACTGACACTACATCAACTTTAATCATCCAGGAGAGTAAGTTAAACCATTCTGGCAGGTTCATCATCACAGCTGAAAACAAAGCTGGACAGAAAGTTGTTAAAGTCAGAGTTAACGTCATTGGTGAGTGAGGGGAAACTAATTAGTAGCTAATTAGAACTAATTGCTAGAGATATACTAAAACAATGCTTCTGTTGCCCGTGTTCCTAAATGTTGATATAACATATTTTTAGATTTGCCGGGACGTCCAAGGGAAATTAAGGTCAGTGATATCTCGAGAGGCTCATGCAGACTTACCTGGAAACCTCCAGTCAGTGATGGTGGTATGAGAATTATGAGTTACTTCATTGAGAAGAAAACAGTGGAAGGAAAAGCCTGGACAAAAGTGAACCCAGCATGTGCCACTCAGTCCTTTGTGGTGCCGGATCTCATTGCGGGTCAGGATTACCTGTTCCGCATCCGTGCGGAGAACAACCTTGGCCTTGGGCCGCACATTGACACTATCCAGAGGACAACAGCCAGGGACCCCATCCGTGAGTTATCGAATTGCATTAACATACAATCTGGAAAAAAACGATGAATTTTGAAAAAAAATTTACAGGTTTGTTTGTTTATAATATGTAATTCAGCTTTCCATATTTTTTTTAGATCCTCCAGATGCTCCTACAAGAGTTAAGATCAGGGAGGTGACCAAGAGCGCAGTGACTCTGACATGGAAGGCACCCAAGAATGATGGCGGTGCCCCTGTGACACATTACAATGTTGAGCGTCTCTACTGGGATGCCTCTGGAGCACAAAAGGAGTCTTGGAGACAATGCAACAGGCGTGACATTGAGGAGACCACTTTCAAGGTTGAGGACCTCAACGAAGGCGGGGAATATGAGTTCCGCATCAAAGCTGTGAATGATGCTGGTTCTAGCAAACCATCCTCTACTGCTGGACCAATCACTGTCAAAGACCAGACATGTACGTAATTTCTAGTTTTTAAAGTAAGTTACTCTTTAGTAACAACGAAACAGTAAATACCTTGTGTTTAAATACTTTTTCTTTATTATTTAAGGTGCACCTTCTATTGAGCTTGATGAATTCTTGGAAGTGGAACAGGGGAGTGACATCAGCATTGTTGCTAAAATTAGGGGCTGCCCTTTCCCCACCATCATGTGGCAGAAGGCCCCACCACACCGAGCCGACGATAAGGCTGACGTGCAGTATGATGAGCATATCAACAAACTGGTGTCAGACAGTAGCTGTACATTGCTGATACAGCAGGGAACTAGAGCAGACACTGGCTTATACACCATCACAGCCAAGAACAGCCTTGGGATTGTCTCCAGAGAAATGAGACTCAATGTGTTAGGTAACTTGCAGTACTTCTTCTTTTGAAGTATATTCTCTTTCTTTATATATCAATCACTCATACAAATATACTGAAATAGTAAAATAGATGCACTGCATTATGTTCAGTGAAATCAAAAACGTGTTTTCTCAGGACGCCCTGGACCACCATCAGCACCAATAAAATTTGAGGAAGTGTCTGCTGACAAGATTACTTTGTCCTGGCTGCCCCCGAAGGACGATGGGGGTTCAAGGGTCACCAACTATGTAATTGAGAAGCGGGTGGCCAGCAGGAAGACATGGGTTCATGTTACCAGTGAACCCAAACAACGCATATATACAGTGGAGAACCTGATGAATGGCTATGAATATGTGTTCCGGGTCAGGGCTCAGAACAAATACGGTGTTGGAGATCCTCTAGATAGTGAAACTGAGAAGGCCAGGAATATTTACTGTAAGTGTACAGCAAACTGTTTCTCTCACCTGCTGTTAGAGACATTTGATAGTAGTGAATCATGGGATAATATTATGTGTGTGTATTTTCAAAGTACCCCCAGGGCCATGTGAAAAGCCAACTATTTCAAGTGTGACCCATGACTCAATGACAGTCAACTGGGAAGAGCCAGAAGATGATGGTGGATCACCAGTTACTGGTTACTGGCTGGAGCGCAAAGAGACAACAGCAAAACGGTGGAACAGGGTGACACGTGACCCCGTTCGGATCATGCCCCTTGGCGTGTCCCACAATGTGCAGGGTCTCATTGAAGGGTCAGAGTACCTGTTCCGTGTATCACCAATAAATGCAGCCGGGTGTGGCCCACCCAGTGTACCTTCAGATCCAATCTTTGCCAGAGACCCTATGGGTACGTCTGTTGTTTATTGTACTGTTGTCTAAGGGTAGTGCTATGGCCTTTAGTGTAAGGTTTACTATACAGTAAGTCTCCAGACTGACACACCCTCTGCTTTGTTTTAGTTCCTCCTGGTCCCCCTACTCCCAAAGTAACTGATTGGTCTAAATCAGCAGTTTATTTGGAATGGATCCCACCACTTAAAGATGGTGGATCAAAGATTATTGGATATGTTGTTGAATACAAAGAAGAAGGCCAAGAATGGAAAAAGGTAAGTTATCATTGACTTTTTACACTCTAATCTGTGAAGACATATACAATTGAATGTAACATCTTCTCTTTTTTAAAGGCTAAAGATAAAGAAGTAAGAGGCACAAAATTAGCTGTGACTGGACTGAAAGAGCTTGGACTTTTTAGGTTCAGAGTCAGTGCATTAAATGCTGCTGGTGTTGGTGAACCTGGTGATGTCGCTGACACGATTGAAGTGAAAGACAGGATAAGTAAGCTATTAGAATAATGCATTTTAGTTGTGATCATTCAATTCTGTAGAAATATTTTTGCTAAAATAATGCTGTCAATATTTTGCAGTTGCTCCTGAGGTGAATTTGGACATTTCTGTGAAAGAAAGGATAGTCATTCATGTAGGCGGTGAATTCAATATCTTGGCCTATTACTGGGGCAAGCCTGCACCCCAGATCACATGGGATAGAGATGGATATGCAATGCCACCAGAAGCGGTCATTGAGACCACTGCAACCAGTTCTTCTGTTACACTGAAAAAATGCTCCAGAAAAGATAAAGGCACTTATACATTGACAGCTAAGAATGAAGCTGGTGAAATGAAGAAAGCTGTTATTGTGGATGTGTTAGGTAAGTATTGACAGGCAATAGCATTACTAAATTTATCCTGGAAAGAATAGAAGCTGAATTATTTTTAAATATATGTTGCATATTCTTCTCATAGATGTTCCTGGCCCAGTTGGTGTACCCTTATCCACGGACAATCTCTCTAGTGACTCTTGCAAATTAAACTGGTTTTTCCCTGAAAATGATGGTGGGTCACCCATTAGTAATTTCATCATTGAGAAATGTGATGCTGAACGTAAGACCTGGACTCCAGCATTTTATGAGGCCACCAGGCAGAGTGCTGTTATCCGTGGGCTGGTGTCTGGAAAGGCTTACTTCTTCAGAGTTGCAGCTGAAAATGTGGTTGGAATGGGCCCATTTGTGAAAACTGCCGCAGAATTAATCATCAGGGACAAAATTTGTAAGTTATTTATTTGTAGCTAAAGTAATGTACTATATATTTCTTTACAATATATATGTAAATCAGTCCCAGTGTAAACTCAGTATCTTTGATTAATCTTAACTAGCTCCACCTGAGCGTCCTGAGGAGTTGGAGGTCACAGCTGTCACAAAGGACTATATCAGCTTGGCCTGGAAACCACCAAAGTCCGATGGAGGCTCTGAAGTCACTATGTATATTCTGGAAGCTCGTTCAATTGGAAAGGACAAGTTTGTCAGACTCACAAAAGAAAATCTGATGGGAAGGAAATTTACATATGATTGTCTCCGAGAGGGGGATTCCTACGAGTTCCGGGTCATTGCAGTGAATGAAGTCGGTCAGGGAAAGCCATCTTTTTGCACCAAAGCAATCACCTGCAGAGACCAGCTTGGTAAATAACCTCAAATCAGTCATATAGAATCATTTCATTGTATGAAGGGTAACAATTGCATTTCCGACTATGATTAACCTTTTTTTTTGTTTTTAGAACCCCCGTCCATTGAAGTTGACTTCCGTGACAAGCTAATTGTGCGTATTGGGGAGTCCGTTGCTCTCCAGGGTCGCTTCACTGGGAAACCAGCTCCAACGGTCACATGGTTCCGAGATGATGAGGAGCTTAAAGCTGATAGCCACATCAAGCTAAAAAACACATTAACAACAATGTGTGTTTGTATCATGAAGGCAAAACGAGAGCACAGCGGCCGGTACTGCGCACGTGTGGAGAACAGTACAGGCTTACGCAAAGGGATCTGTAACGTGATTGTTGTTGGTAAATATTTCGTTTCATATTTGGTATTTTTATTTGTTAACTATTTTATTACGATTGTTGGTCAATTCTATTGAATTAAGTTTTATAAAAGTGTACCAGTTTTCCTTCACTTGACTGACAACCAAAAACACCCTCACACTTTCAGATCGTCCACAACCTCCAGAAGGTCCAATAGAGTTTGAGGAAGTTCACAGAGATCATATGGTGATTACCTGGAAACCACCTCTAGATAATGGTGGAAGTGAAGTTTCAAATTATGTTGTTGAGAAGAAGGAAGCAAGTAGGGATATATGGTTGTCTGTGACATCTGCAACCACAAAGACAACCTGCAAAGTTCCCAAACTGATTGAAGGCAAAGAGTACATTTTTAGAGTCTGTGCTGAGAACATGTATGGCATCAGTGATCCACTGGAATCTGAAGAGATGAGGGCCAAAGACCGCTTCAGTATGTATTAGCTCCTTCAGGTGTCTAATAGTACAAATTGAAACTAGATTCTATTTATATGCAAAATGCACTAACTGGTTTACCTGATGTCTATCAACAGGAGTTCCCAGTGCGCCTGAACAGCCTGTTGTCCAGGAAGTTTTTAAGAACTCTGCACTTGTTATGTGGACTCGACCTCGAGATGGTGGCAAGCCTATAACGAACTACATCTTGGAGAAGAAGGAGACTTCATCGAAGAGATGGTCTCGTGCCACCCGAGACGCTATTTATCCAGACACTCAGTACAGGGTACAAGATCTCACAGAAGGCTGTGAATATGAATTCCGGGCCATGGCTGAAAATGAAATGGGCCTTGGTGACCCCAGTGAACCATCTAAACCTATCATTGCCAAAGATCCAACTGGTGAGTATTATGCTGTTTTGAGATGTGCACTTTTAATACAGTACTCTTAACTCACACTTGCTGACATTGTTTTTACAGTTCTCCCAAGCCCTCCAGTCCTTCCTGAAGTTGTTGACAAGACTAAGGATTCAGTTAGTCTGTCCTGGCAACCACCCCGCCATGATGGCAAGGGAAAACTCTTTGGCTACCTTATTGAGTATCAGAAGGTCGGCGATGAAGAATGGAAAAAGGCAAATGAGACTCCAGAATCATGCCCAGAAACAAAGTTCAAAGTGACTAATCTTGTAGATGGACAGTTATACAGATTCAGGGTCATGGTAGTAAATGCAGCAGGGAATTCCGAACCTGCTTACGTCAAGGAAGATGTGAACGTGCAGGACAGACTGGGTAAATTTGCAACTCATTTGTTGCATTATATGTTGTATTTTCATGTATTTGTCCATTGATTGCTAATAGGTCACATTTATTTTCTTTCTAACAGAGCCTCCTGAGCTGCTGCTTGATGCCAATATGGCTCGTGATCATCTTGCTATGATAGGAACAGACATTGTTCTCAGTGCCCGCATTAAGGGCATGCCAGTCCCAAAAGTCACATGGAAGAAGAATGATGCAGAAATCCCTGAACGAGCTAGCATTGAGACCACTGTTCTTGGGAGCAAACTGCAGATGCGTAACTGCCTGCGCTCAGACTGTGGCAATTATACAATATCCATTGAAAATGCAGCTGGATCAAAGTCAGCCACGTGCACTGTGCTTGTGTTAGGTGTGTTAATCATAACTTACATATTCTCTGACATCATTGACATAGTAAGGAATTAATTGTGTTTTTTATGTATGTGTTTTTTACATTTGTTCTGTTTTCTCTTTCAAAGATAAACCTGGTCCACCCAGGAATCTGAACATCTCTGAAGTGACAAGCGAAACAGCCTATCTCACCTGGCAAGAGCCAGAGGATGATGGAGGGGCTGTTATTTCCAACTATGTGGTGGAGAAGAAAGATGTGGCTTCTGACCAGTGGATCCCTGTTTGTGCCTCCTCCAAAAAGCGCACTTTAATGGCTCTGTACTTAGTAGAGGGCACCCAGTATATGTTCCGTGTTGCAGCTGAAAACCAGTTTGGCAGGAGTACATACCTTTTAGCAAAGAAACCCATTAAGGCTGTCGATCCTCTGTGTAAGTACTGTAATATTTGTTTTTAGGCAAACGCTCTGGTTTCTTATCATAACTTTTTTTTAACTGATCCTTTCTAGACCCACCTGGTCCACCAAAGAATTTGCATCACGTGGACGCCGATAAAACTGAAGTCTGGCTTCAGTGGGACTGGCCAGACCGTACAGGTGGAAGTGATATCACAGGATTTTTAGTTGAATACCAAGAGGAAGGTGCAAAAGACTGGATCACTCACAAAACTGTCACTAGAAATGACACCCACATTACTGGACTTGAGGAAGGAAAGACTTACAGATTCCGTGTGAAAGCAGAAAATGCAATTGGCTTGAGCCGTCCTGATACCACAGTACCTATTGTTTGTGAGGAGAAACTTGGTAAGATATATTTAGTTTTTTATTGTTGTAGAAAAGGTGATGATTGACATTAAATCATTTAATTTTTGTATGTCATTTTTTTCAGTGGCACCAACAATTGAAGTTGATGTGAAGCTAATTGAGGGTATTGTAGTGAAATCTGGAAGCACCATTACTCTTCCAGCCAGAATGAAAGGCATTCCTATTCCTACAGCAAAGTGGATGAGTGATGGAAAGGAAATGCAGACAGGAGACAAGATTGACATTAAAACAGAGGACTCTTCAACTGTGCTCAGCATTAAAGCATGTACCCGAACAGACTCAGGAGAGTATCTTCTTACAGTGTCCAATTCTGCTGGAAGCAAGACTGTTCCTCTGCACGTGACTGTTCTTGATGTTCCATCAGAACCCACTGGTCCTGTTAACATTCTTGAGATTACTCCTGATCACATGGTCATAAACTGGCGCCCTCCCAAAGATGATGGTGGAACACCTTTGATGAGTTATATTGTCGAGAAGAAAGATTCCAAAAGGCCATGGGAACCGTGGGGAGTTGTGAGCTCAGAAGGCACTAGCACCCAGGCTAAGGTCCCACGTTTACAGAAGGGTCGTGAATACATTGTACGCATTCGTGCAGAGAATAAGATTGGCATTGGAGCCCCCCTTGAAAGTCCACCAACCATCGCCAAACACATGTTTGATCCACCTAGTTCTCCAGGCCCACCAATGGCTTATGACATTACAGAAAATGCTATGACCCTAGAATGGGAAATTCCACTCTCTGATGGTGGTAGTCCAGTTACTGGTTATATTGTTGAGCGTAGAGAAATGACAGGGAAATGGATTCGTGTTAACAAAACTCCTGTTTTGGATGTCAGGTACAGAGTATCTGGACTTTTTGAGGGCAACACATATGAGTTTAGGGTATTTGCCGAAAACGTTGCTGGCATAAGTGAGCCTTCGCCAGTGTCAGATCCATTTAAAGCCATGCGTCCAATCACCAAACCAGGACCCCCAAGCAATCTCAAACTCAAAGACTGGGGCAAATCCTATGCTGACATTGTTTGGACAAAACCAGCAAGAGATGGTGGTAGCCCTGTCTTGGGATATATTGTTGAATGCCAGAAAGCTGGCACTTCACAGTGGAATAAAATTAATAAGGATGAACTTATTAAGCAGTGTGCATTTAGAGTGCCAGGCTTAATGGAAGGCACAGAATACAGATTGCGCGTTAGGGCTGCCAATAAGATTGGTGAAGGGGAACCAAAAGAATTAGCTGAAACAGTTCTTGCTAAAGATATCCTTGTTCCTCCAGAGATCATGGTTGATGCTTCCTGTCGTGACCATTTGACAGTCAGAGCTGGTCAGACTCTTACTCTTGCTGCTCGTGTTAAAGGGCGGCCTGATCCAGAAATTATCTGGACTAAAGATGCAAGAGTGCTAGGCAGAGATAAGCGAACTGAGTTAAACAAAAATTTCCCTTTTGTTGATTTGGTCATTCGGGAAACAACCAGAGCAGACTATGGAAAGTATGCAATTCAAGCGAAAAATGTTAGTGGTCAGGCACAGGCTGCCATTATTGTGAATGTGCTTGACACACCAGGACAGTGTCGCAATCTCAAGACAAGTTATGTGACAAGGGATTCCTGCATGGTGTCATGGGAGAATCCAGAAGACAACGGAGGCACAGAAATTACAAATTACATTATTGAAAGCCGGCAACCAAGCCAAAGAAGTTGGTCTGTGATCTCCAATGATTGCACCAAACGCCTTTTTAAGGCACCACTTATGGAAAACTGTGAATATTTGTTCCGTGTCAGTGCAGAAAACAAATGTGGTCCTGGACCAACAAATGAGACTAGGACAGCAATTTTGGCCGTTGACCCAGTAGAAAAGCCTGGTGAACCAGAGAATTTGCATATTTCTGATATTGGGAAGACGTTTGTCTTCCTTAAGTGGAAAAAACCGGATTACGATGGTGGCAGCCGTAACCTGGGCTATCATGTTGAGAGGAAACCAAAAGAGTCTGAGGAATGGGAGAGATTGCACAAGGGAGCAATCAAAGAGACATACTTCATGGCTGACAGGTGTATTGAAAACCAAATATACCAGTTCAGAGTGCAAACTAAGAATGAAGGAGGAGAGAGTAACTGGGTGAATACAGCAGAGATCCTTGTCAAAGAAGATGTAGTAGAACTGCAAATTGATGTTAAATTAGATGGTGCTCTTGTTGTAAAAGCAGGCGATTCAATTAAGATTGAAGCTGGGCTTAAAGGAAAACCTCAGCCTGAGATTAAATGGCTTAAGGAAAATGATACAGGAGACATTAACAAGAGTCCAAGACTTCATGTTGACAATGGTATAGATTTCTCTAAATTCCTCATGACAAATGCAAAACGTGAAGACAGTGGAAAATACATAATCACTTCCACTAATGCTGTTGGAAGCTGCTCTGCTCATGCTGTTTTGAATGTGCTTGACAAACCAGGTCCTGTCAGAAATCTAAAAGTATCTGGCATTTCAGTGGACCGTTGCAAACTGACGTGGGATCTTCCAGAAGATGATGGTGGTTGTGATATAATGAATTACATACTAGAAAAGTGTGAGACAAAGAGGATGGTCTGGTCAGTTCATTCAGCAGCAATCATTACCAATTCTGCTAATGTGACCCGTCTTGTGGAAGGGAATGAGTACATCTTCAGGGTACGAGCTGAGAACAAGATGGGAGCTGGCCCTGCAGTAGAAAGTGAGGCTATTGTGGCTAAGACTCAGTTCAGTAGACCTGGCCCGCCAGACCCACCTGAGGTTACTAGAGTTGCCAAGGAGGAAATGACTGTTTCGTGGTGTCCTCCAGAGAATGATGGTGGGAAATCCATCACGGGTTACATCTTGGAGCGAAAGGAGCAGCATGCCGTCCGATGGACTCCAGTGACAAAGAGTCCTATCCCACAAACACATATGAATGTCACTAACTTGATTCCTAATCATGAATACCAGTTCCGTGTTAAGGCTGAAAATGAAATTGGATTGGGAGAACCTAGCAAACCTTCAAGAGCTGTGATTGCCAAGGTTGCACTTGGTATGTTTGAATTCTGTCCTTAGATTAATTCTGTAATGTTGTCTGTGCTAATAATTGTTTCTCTAATGGTCATATAATGTGTATTAATTGTATGGATAGACATATGTTTCATGTTCCACTGCTTTGCTTAATAGAAGGCTCAAGTCCTGCTAACTCCTTAATTAAGTGAGTTATTATTATAACTTTATTTTCTGTTTGTTTGTTCTGACAGAGCCTCCTGGTCCCCCAACCAATTTAAAAGTAATTGACAGCACAACAACCTCAATCACACTTGGGTGGGTGAAACCTGTCTCTGATGGTGGAGCCTCTATAATTGGATATGTAGTTGAGATGAAACCTAAATTGTTTAAAAAAGCAGAAGAAACCTGGAAAAGATGCAATGTAGCTGCTCAGCTGACCGTCACAGACTTCACTGTGACAAGCCTGGATGAAAAAATGGAATATGAATTTCGTGTCTCTGCCCAAAATCAAGTGGGCATGGGCAATCCTACTAGTCTCAAGGAAGCTGTGTCTCCAAGGGAGATACTTGGTGAGATACATATCAACATGAAAACTGTAGAAATTTGTGTAAATAATTTTTCTGCCTGGTTTATTTATATAAACCTTTCTCCTATCTTTGTCACCAACAGTTTCACCTGAGATTGACTTGGACAGCAGCTTGAGAAAGGGTGTCACTGTCAGAGCTGGCTGTCCCATACGACTCTTTGCCACAGTAAGTGGAAGACCTGCCCCCAAGGTGACCTGGAGAAGAATGGGTATTGACAATGTGGTCAGGAGAGCTCGTGTAGATCTAATCGACACCATGACCTTTATGGTTATTACTGACAGCACACGTGATGACTCAGGCAAATATTCTCTGACACTCACAAGTCCAGCTGGGGAGAAGGCTGTGTTTGTGAATGTCAAAGTACTGGGTGAGTCCCAAACAGACTCCTCATATGCTATTACTATTTAATTTATTATTTTACATATTTTCATTGAGGCACAGTATAATATTTTTTCTTTGTTTTTTTAATGAATAGACACTCCAGGGCCTGTAGTGGGTTTGGATGCTGTGGATGTCACAATGACATCCTGTGAGCTCACCTGGTCCCCACCTGTGTGTGATGGTGGCAGTGAGGTCACGCACTATATAGTTGAAAAGCGTGAAATTGACAGAAAGACCTGGGGAACAATAAAAAATGATGTGAAGAAGACCAGCATGAAAATCAGCAACCTTATAGCAGGCACAGAATATTATTTCAGAGTTATAGCTGTCAACGAGTATGGTGATGGTGTACCCTGCGTTACACCAAGGTCCTACGTGGCATCTGACCCTATCAGTAAGTGCATTCCTTTCATTTTTTAAGTCAAGTGTATTTATCATTTAGTGATACGTAATCAGATATTTGTTTTAAATGGTGAATTACTTTGCAGGTAAACCTGACCCACCAATGAAAATTGACATACTGGAAATCTCAAAAACCAGTGCAACATTAGGGTGGGTGAAACCACTCAGGGATGGAGGATCTAAAATCGATGGTTATGTAGTTGATTACCATTTGGTAGTTCCACCTAAGGAGCCTGTGGAAGATAAACCTGTAGTCAAAGAGGAAGAGAAACCTGCAGTTGAATGGACACCATATTCTATGGTCAAAGATTTAACCATTGTTATTGTTGGACTTAAAGAGGGCAAGAAATACAAATTCAGAGTGGCAGCAAGGAATGCAGTGGGCTGTAGTTTGCCTACAGAAACCAAGGAAGAGTTCGAAATGAAGGAACAAATGTGTAAGTTCCTCTTTTTTGCATGTCATGTTTTGCATGTCAGAAAATGCTAAATCTCACAACCGCACTTCCTTCATATCATTTAGTGCCACCAACAATTATCATGCCTGATGCTATGACGGCAAAAGCAGGAGAAAGACTCAGAATAGAGGCTCTGGTGTCTGGAAAACCAGCACCGGTCTGCAAGTGGAAACAGGGAGACAGTGATGTGGTTCCATCCAGCCGCTTTGCTGTGCACAAATCTCACAATTGTTGTGTGCTCATCATCAAGGATGTCTCGAGGCATGACACTGGCGAGTATAGTCTTGTGGCTGAAAATAGCACAGACAGAGCTGAGCACAAGCTGAAATTGACCATCAAGGGTAAGTTTTTTATTCTTTTAATACAGGTATTGGTAGAGATGTGGTGTGCTAAGGTGTTGATTCCAGGGTATATCTTGCCTTTTGTCCGTAATAGCAGTGCACTGAGAATGCATGGATGAACATGGATAATAACATGAAAATTGCCTGTGTCACAGATATTCCTGGTCCACCACAGCCACCGTTTGAGATCCGCGACATAGATGCCGATGCCTGCACACTGTCTTGGAGCCCACCACTCGAGGATGGTGGGAGTAACATCACAAACTATGTCGTAGAAAAGTGTGATGTCAGTCGAGGTGACTGGGTCTCTGCCGTTTCATCTTGCGGCAAGGCTGGCTGCCGACTTGGGAAGCTTGTGCCTGGACGGGAATACATGTTCCGCGTCCGAGCGGAGAACCGCTTTGGCATTTCAGACCCCATCTCATCTGAAAGAATGGTCGCTAAATTCCCCTTTGGTGAGCTCACAAATCCACTTACAAATGAAAAAAGATGCAGCATGCAGTAGGAAAGTTAATTTCTTAAATGTCTTCTGTCACAGATGTGCCAGGTGAACCCTTGAACTGCCGCATCAACAAAGTCAACAAAGACTGCATGTTTGTGGCCTGGGACAGACCAGAAAGCGACGGTGGCAGTCCCATTACTGGTTACTACATTGAACGCAAAGAGAGGAACAGCCTTTTGTGGGTGAAGGCCAATGACACAGTTGTTCGTACTACAGAATACCCATGTGCTGGCCTGATCGAAGGCCTGGAATACACCTTTAGGGTGTCTGCCTTAAACCGCGCTGGACAGGGTAAACCAAGCAAAAAAACAGAATTTATTACAGCAAGAACACCAGTGGGTATGTAACAGTATTTTTATTTCATTGTAATGCCTTTCTACATTTCCACTGCATTTCATTTTTCACATTCAGAGGAATAATATAAGCAATAGACCTTTTTCACACTTCTTATTTCTGGAAGGTGTACCCGCAATTCCAGTTTAATGTTTAACTATGGCCGGTTGTTATTACTTCCGTGTACCTGTTTGCCAACCTTATCTGAGTTTTCATGAATTCCCCTAAAATATAGAACTGCATAATACCTGAGAGAGGTTGATAAAGAGAGACAAAGGTCTTTTATTTAATATACATGCAGTGGTTGATTCTGCCTTGCTATGGCTGCAAACACACTCGAATGACCGTCTCAAATGAGTCATTACATTAGATATCCAAATTCGTAATAACAGAGCCAACAGACAGTGTTGTGCTGTTATCAACCATCAACTTATCAATAAATTATTAAGTTGTGCCCCCTAATATCAAATTCTCTCTTATTATGAACTCTCTCTCCATTGCTACTGTACCATACGAAAACCAAAATGTTCCAAAACTGGTGATTATAAGTTACTATTTCCAGCACTAGCCATAACCAACTCACAGCCACAATTAACATTTTCTGTGTTGAACATGTAGTTGTGAATGTAGGTTCTGAACACGTGAACAGTTACAGCCCTAATCTTTATTATAATAAAGAAGCTGACGTTTCGTAATTAAGTAGAAAAAATGTACAGACATGGAACTGAACAAAAGGAATAAACAAAAACTGCAACTACACTGGAACAAATGGATGGAATATGAAATTGAGTCACAGATGAACTTTCGGAACATAATGTGTCATCTGTGCAGTATGAGGCTCCTCATCCTTTCATATTCACCTGTAGCATCTCGCCTGCACAAACACTTCCTCGTTTACTACATCAGACACTGCACAAAACAGGTTAATGGTAGCTTGGGTTATACCATTTGATGACTTGAATTAGAAGTGGAATTTACACACGGAGAATCGATTCAATGAAAGTGCTATATTACTTATAAAGGAAAAGTTGCTAATCAGCAAGCTCTTTTGATGTGTAACACCTCATACTAGATCACTAACAGATTATACCACTTTACCCTTGTGGGTAGCGGGGGGTCCAGAGCCTATCCCAGAAGCTACAGGCACAACACAGGGAACAACCCAGGATGGGGGGTCCAGCCCATCGCAAGGCACACTCACACCTCTGGGCAATTTAGTAACTCTAATTAGCCTCAGCATGTTTTTGGATTGTGGGGGGAGGGGACAGAATACCCGTAGGAAACCCCACAACGACTTGGGGAGAACATGCAAACTCCAGACACATAGAACCTAAGTGGGGACTAGAACACTGGTCCAACACTGGCAGCAGTGCTAACCACTGCACCACCATGCCACCCCCAGATTTAATTCATTCAGTATATATTACATAAATTACCACTGGTTAACTCGTACTCACTGTAACTTACATTATTTAGAACACGTATTACTAATGGTAAAATACAGTAGGAGACAACACTAATAATGCGAAAACCGGAAGTTACGATGCTCTTCTTTGATAAAAACTTTCTGTGGGCAAATCCATTGTGAGAAAGGTCTATTTCAGGGGTGCCCACACTTTTTTTTGGCTTGCGAGCTACTTTTAAACTACTTTTAACCCCCTTAGCATTCCCTCTATCTTGTTCCCTCACAACCTGGAATATAAAAAGAATTTCCGGGGGGTTGTATCACAAGCGCAAATTCAGAAAATGTCGTTTAGCAGGTGAAGAACAATATGGGCCTTTTCATTGAAATGAACAGGCCCATAATAAGTGAATAAAAATAGGTGTAGAGAGGTGGGTCTTCAGTTGGGCCTTAAATAATTCAATAGACTGCACAGATTTCAGTGCTGGTGGAAGACTGTTCTACAATCTGGGGGCTACAGAAAAGAACGCACAATCCTTTCATGTCTTCAGCCTAGTGTGCGGTATAGAAAGGCCTTGTTGGACAAATCTCTGATTTCGGCTCTTGATATAATGGTGCCGGAGCTCCACAATGTACTGAGGAGTCTGACCATGCAGGGCTCTATAAGTGATCATGAGAATTTTGAATTGAATCCTGAAATAGCTACCAGAGATAGATACCATAGACAGTAAATTAGATAAAATTAAAAAAATTCCCATTCATTGTTTTTTTTTGTTTTTTACTTTTGCCATAGGGAGGATAGATGATAGACTAGCATCTAACCAATTTTTTGAATGTCGTGCAATCTACCTGCACTACCTTTGTAGATCTACTGGTCGATCGCAATTGACATATTGGGCACCCTTGGCCTATTTGATTCCATAGTCTTCACTACATACATGGTGAACTTTGGTAGTTTGGTAGTTCAAACTCGTGGAAAACACTCCAATATTACTGGCATTCATTGTTCTGGCGATAAAGTACAAACCAGAAATTGAATTACCCGTCACTGACATATTTCCAGTTTTTGTGAAAAAGGTCTATAGATCCAACAAAAACAATGCACAATATACACTCAGTGGCCACTTTATTAGGTAGAGCTGTCAAATATCTGACAAAACCCTCTTTATGAGGTACACTTGGCTAGTACCTGGTAGGACCCTATTTATTGGTGCACCTGGCTAATACCATGTACGACCCACTTTATTAGGTACACCTAGCTAGTACTGGGTTGGACCCATTGTATTAGATACATGTGACTTGTACCAGGTTGAACACACTTCTTCCTGCAGAATTGCTTCAAGGGCAGTTAGGTATTTCTGCACACCGCTGTTGCTCTGAGCTGTTACTTCTGGCACTTGTGGCCTTCCTGTTTAACGAGCCATTGTCCCCTGACTTCTGAGATTCTGGAACCACCACATCCTGTACCAGTAGTCATACCATGTTCAAAATATCTTATATCATGCATCTTGGTCATTCTGAAGCTTAGCCAAACATTCAGTGTGCTGTATGCCCATCTGTTTCAAAGGGTGCTATCCTGGTGCACATTTTGCCACTGACTCATTCCACCATAGTGTACTAAAAAATCTAAAAAAAAAAAAAATTGAAAAATCCTGCCTGCCATCAGACACCTCAGCGCCTCCTCCTTACCTGCGACTTCACACTTACAGCCATAACAAATCATGAAGCCTCCTGTATTGTTATAATACAATCCAATGCTTTCTGTTCTAACTGCACGTCATTTGTTTGCACATAATTATTATATAATTATTATTATCTTTAAATGTCACATTCTGTTTTTCAGAATATTTAATTTGTTTGTGTGGTATGTAATTTTAAACACACTTGCACTATGTGTGCTGCCATTGTAACCTGTCTGTTTGGCACTATATGTGTGTTCATCTGTACATTATATTCTGGCTGCCAAATGCACCAGAATTTCCCAAGGGGATCAATGGTTAATATTATCTTAATCTTAATGTATTCATTTGCAGCCCAAAGATTCACTGTTTGAGGGGCACGCTATTAGCCCCTTCCAACTAGCAGTTGTGTCCACTGTGTGCCACTGAGTGTATGTTGCAATGTAATTATATATAAACAAGCATGATGTTTTATTGAAAATATGAGCCTTCTTCTGCAGATTCCCCTGGAAAACCTGAGGTGCTTGATGTAACGAAGAATTCAGTCACTTTGGTCTGGGCCCGACCAAAACATGATGGGGGCAGCAAGATCATCGGGTATTATGTTGAAGCCCTGAGGATTCCTGATGACAAATGGATCCGCTGCAACATCAGCAGCCAGAACGTGCCGAAGGAAGAGTATACCACAACTGGTCTAGAAGAGGGATGCCAGTACCAATTCCGAATCATCGCCAAGACGGCAGTAAACCTCAGCAGACCTTCTGAGGTGTCCGATACTGTCCTTGTCTCTGCAGAAAATGGTATGGTGTAATAAAACATTTTAAAATCGTATTTCAGCTTGCATATTCATGTTAGAAATATGAATTCATGTTTATCTTCAATTCAGTTCCACCAAGAATTGAAATTGGACTTCAAATGAAGAAGATGCTCCCTGTGAAAGCTGGATCAAATGTGTGTCTGGAGGCTGAAGTGTTTGGAAAACCAATGCCGAAGGTTATGTGGAAGAGGAATGGGGAGGTATTGAAAGCTGCTGAAGGTGTGGAGATGAAACAGAAACGGAACCTTTTCCAACTGGAAATGCTATCGGTAACGAAAAAAGACACTGGAGAGTATACTGTCCTAGCAGAAAATGCAAGTGGTTCTAAAACAAGTGAAATTAACCTGAAAGTTCTGGGTAAGGAAAAATGCATATAGAATAATTCATCAGCTTTAATTTTGTACTCAGAGTGAAAAATTATGCTCTCCTTTTTAACTATGCCTTTTTTTAGATACACCTGACCCACCAGCTTCAATCAAGTTTGGAGAAGTGGGTTCTGATCACATCCAGCTCATTTGGGAGCCACCAACGGCAGATGGTGGTTGTCCAATCACAAACTACATAATTGATAAACGTGACACCAGTAGAGCTGAGTGGGCACAGGTTACAGCTAAAGTTGGCACCAAGGTCACCGACTTCTTGGTGGAAAGGCTGATCGAGGGTCGCGAGTATCAGTTCCGCATTCGTGCTGAAAACAAGTGTGGGGTGGGTGAAGCCATCCTGAGCAATCCTGCTGTGGCTAAAAATCCATTCAGTAAGATACTCACTTAACCTACTAAAGTTAATAATAATGTTATGTATTATAAAGTGTTTGTGCTTCTAGTAAATTTTAACTATAAATCCCTTCATCTACAGATGTTCCTGACCCTTGTGAGCCACCTATTATTACCAATATCACAAAGGATAACATGACAGTCAGCTGGAAAGAACCAGCCAGTGATGGTGGCTCCACCATACTCGGATATATTGTTGAGAAACGGGTGACCAAGGATATCAAATGGGCGAAACTCAACAAACAGCCAGTAGCAGAGAGAACAATAAAAGCAAGTAATCTATCAGAAGGGGCTGAGTATGAGTTCAGAGTCATTGCTGTCAACAAAGCTGGTTTAAGCAAACCAAGTGACCCGTCAAATTCTGCCCTTGCTCATGAACCATTACGTAAGTATTATCACCCACAGTAATTGTTTTGCAAGCGGTCACTTGAAACTCATTATATTTGTATCTGATATTGTAGATCCTCCAGGACCACCAGTATCACCAAAGGTCGTTGACATAACAAACAGTACAATTAGCCTGACCTGGACCAAACCTTCTCATGATGGTGGATGCAACATCTTGGGCTACCTAGTTGAGATTAAACGAGCGGACAGTGGTGACTGGATAAGGTGCAACGTACCAAAGAATCTACAGGAGACAAAGTACACTATAACTGGTCTGCTTGAAAATTCAGAATACAAGGTCCGGGTCACAGCTGTGAATAAAGTTGGTTTTGGTGAGCCCAGTGAAGTTCCAGGAACTCTTCTGGCAAAGGAAGTTTTGGGTATGCTGTTAATGTGTCTGCATGAATGCAATAACACAGAATATTACTATAATTCCATATTACAAAAAAGTCAATGTATAAATGCATCACATTATTTTTTCAAATGTAATTTATTCCTCCGGAAGATTTCTAAGTGATTTAGGTTTTCCCTTATTAGCTAAAACTTCTATTAGTTAAATGCTTCTCAGAAGATATACTTTAGTTTATATTATTACTTTATATTTACTTTACTGTATAATATTTGTATCCCTGGAAAGAAAGAAATCTTCATCACCTTACCCAAAAACATAATCCATTATTTGCATGTAAACCTGCTTCATAAAATGTATACAATTTGCAGTTGCTCCTGAAGCAGATCTCGATGAAGAGCTGAAGAAAACACTGGAGCTGCGTGCTGGGATGCCTATGAGATTTCACATACCTCTGAGAGGCCGCCCCATCCCCAAAGTGACCTGGGCTAAAATGAACACCAACATTAAGAATAGACAAGGAATCGTAATAAGGACTACTGACACAGACACCCTAGTGTATATTGAAAAAGTGAACAGATACGATGCTGGAAAATATGTTTTGAATCTGGAGAGCTCAAGTGGGATGAAGATGTATACAATCACTGTCAAGGTTTTTGGTAAGTTTTTCTTTCCTTAATTTTCTAAACAATCAATTGCAATGCTCTTCTTAAATCAAGTAATTTTATTTCCTGTACAGACACCCCTGGACCACCTCTTAATTTGATGGTGAAGGAGACCTCAAAAGACAGTGCATCCATTTCCTGGGATACTCCGCTTATTGATGGTGGAAGTCCAGTGAAGAATTACATTGTTGAAAAGCATGACATTGAGAGAAAGTCATGGTCCAGAGTTTCAGCTGAGTGTGCAAAAACATCTTTCCTGATCCAAGACTTGAACCCTGGAAGATCATATTGTTTCAGAGTCTTTGCTGAAAATGAATTTGGCATTGGAGAGCCGTGTGAGACTGGCGATGCAGTGCGAGCCTCAGGTGAGTATGATGCATTTGACCACTTACTCAATAATACGGCAACTGTAAATTATTTATTATTTGCATGATGTGTTTATTTGTTACTTACTTTGGACCACAAATTCACTTTCAGAACAACCTGGAACAGTTAAGGACTTTAAAGCATTGCTGGTTACCAAAGATTCATGCACACTTGGCTGGAAGAAACCAATTAGTGATGGTGGAAGTAGGATTATGGGATACATCTTGGAGGTCAAGAATGGTGACGATAGGTGGAAAGTGCTGATGAGGTCAAAAAACATGCAGTATAGTGCCAAAGACCTTGTAGAAGGAAGGGAGTATTTATACAGGGTAAAAGCATTGAATGATTCTGGAGAGGGTCCAGTAAAGGAACTTAACATCATAGCTAAAGATGTCATTGGTGAGTTTTTCTTAAGAATTAAATATTGTGATTATGCGTATTTAGCTGTTTTTTTCAACTGATAAAAATTTGCATTGTTTGTTTTTCCTGTAGTTCCACCTGGATGCGACTTAAGAGAGTTGCCAAACTTAAACTACATTGCAAAAGAGGGTAGTACTGTACGGCTCAAAATACCAATCATGGGGAAGCCGCCCCCTACTGCTTCCTGGAAGAAGGGAGATGACACCGCCCTGACCGACACGGGCCGCGTGTGTTTCGAGTCCACGCCAGTTAATACAACCCTGCTCATCCGCGACTGTCAAAGAGGTGATGCCTCTAAGTATACCATCACTTTGAGGAATTGTGCTGGCACCAAAGAGTCCAACATCTTTGTTAGGGTTGTTGGAAAGCCCGGAATGCCGGCTGGACCCATCAAATTCAAAGAAGTCACTGCTGATGGGGCCACATTGAAATGGGGTGCACCAAAGGATGATGGTGGATCAGAAATAACCAACTATATTCTTGAGAAGCGGGATTCTGTAACTAACATGTGGGTTACAGTTGCTTCAGATGTGGACACAAACACTTTTAGAGTGACAGGTCTTCATGAAGGAACTGAGTATATATTCCGAATTAAAGCCGAAAATAAGTATGGGATTGGGGAAGGCTTAAAATCTGACGAAGTTGTGGCCAAGCATCCATTCAGTAAGTGACTTCATTTATTTTTTTAATTTTTGTATTTTTATATTTTTGATTGTTATATTGCACTTCAAAGCAGAAAAGACATAGGAATGATGGGTAATTTTTGTTAACAGATGTACCTGATGCGCCACCCCCACCTCAAGTCATCAGCATGTGGCACGATTCTGCAGTACTTGCTTGGTCTGATCCAAGGAAGACTGGAGGCTCCCCAATCTCTGGTAATCTCATATTTACTTTATTTTAAATTTGTGTAAATTTAGTCATGAATATGAATGAAATCTATGACCTTTTTATTCATCCAGGTTATCATGTGGACTTCAAAGAAAGGAACAGTTTGTTGTGGAAGAGAGCCAACCCAGTAGCCCTGAAAATGAAGGAATTTAGGGCAACTGGCCTAACTGAAGGCCTTGAATATGAGTTCAGAGTCATGGCGATAAATTTAGCTGGTGTTGGTAAACCTAGTGCATCAACTGAGTCTCTTGTTGCTTTGGATCCAATTGGTAAGCACTAAAAATGCAGTTTTAATACAATTTTCCTGCATAAGTCATGTGAATTTAATTATGAGCAATATTAATTGTTTGCAGATAACCCGGGTAAACCTGAAGTTATTAGTGTTACAAGGAGCACAGTAACACTACAGTGGACTGAACCCAAGTATGATGGTGGACACAAACTGACAGGTTATGTTGTTGAGAAGCGTGACCTGCCGGCTAAGGTCTGGATGAAGGCCAACAATGTAAATGTTGTGGACTGCGCATTCACAGTGACAGACCTACAAGAGGGTTGCAAATATGAATTCAGAATAAGGGCAAAGAATGCGGCTGGGGCCATCAGTCCTCCGTCAGAACAAACTGACACTATTATGTGCAAAGATGAGTATGGTAAGAAATCTTCCTATTTTTTGTACAGTTTGTGAAGCATTTAATGGCACATCATAAGCAGCTTTCTAATTTCCTTCTCATTAACAGAGGCACCGGCTATCATTATTGATTCTACTGTGAAAGAGGGGCTTAAGGTCAGGGCTGGTGACACAATTGTTATCACTGCCACAAGCATCACTGGAAAACCAGCACCGAAGTCTGTGTGGTCCAAAGCAGGGAAAGACTTTAAGCCATCAGATATTTGCCAGACTGAGATGACACCAACATCTTCTACACTGACAATCAAGTATGCCAGCAAGAAGGATTCTGGAGAATACACAATCTCTGCCAGCAATCCATTTGGGGTCAAGGAAGAGAATGTTAAAGTGCAGGTGCTGGATGTACCTGGACCGACTGGCCCCCTTGAAGCTAGCAGTGTGTCAGCCGAAAAAGTCACTCTGACGTGGACGACCCCTCATCAAGACGGGGGATCACCGATTAAATCCTACATTTTAGAGAAGAGGGAGACAAGTCGCCTTCTTTGGACAACTTTGGCTGAGAACATTACTGACTGCCATTTCGTAGCTACCAAGCTCATCCAAGGCAATGAATATGTCTTCCGTGTTTCAGCTATAAATCAATATGGTGCTGGAGAAGCAACACTTTCGGAGCCAGTGAAAATGGTGGATAGTTTTGGTATGTTGATTTAAACTTTCTAAAAGGTTATAATACATAACATTATTAATTATTATTATTATTATGTACTATATAATATCTTCTATATTCCAGTATTCTTATATTTCCTCGTTTGAATTCCTTTCCATGCCATCCATGCCTTGGTTGTATGCTGGCCCCATTGTTGTTGCTTGCAGCTATATTAATTATTATTATTATGTTTTATATTATATTATGTTATTTTATGTATGCATTTTATGTATGAATGCTTTTTTTGTTGTTTACAAATGTATTATTTTTAATAACTGCAGGCCCACCAGGTCCTCCATCAAAACCTGAAATTGAAAGTGTGACAAATGACTCTGTCACCATTTCATGGAAGAGACCTGCAGAAGATGGAGGAAGTGATATTATAGGGTACAGCATTGAAAGAAAAGAAAGAAAAGGGGCACGATGGGTCAGGGCGTCAAAGAAGTTGATTTCAGAGCTTTATTACAGCGTGCCATGCCTCACTGAGGGAGTTGAATATGAATTCCGAGTGATTGCTGAGAATAAAGCCGGCTTTGGCCTTCCCAGCGAGCCATCTCAGTCTGTCAAGACGAAGCATGTGGCATGTGAGTACTAATGTTAGTTATGTAATTCATTTTCAGTACAGGCCTCAAGCTTAGTTTAATTGAAAATTGCTTGTAGCCTGGATATTTCAAGATAAAATAAAAATCTCTGTACCAAAACATACATCTGATATTATTTATTCCATGTGCATGTATCCTATTTTTCAGATGTACCAGGGCCTCCAGTCAACCCTAGAATTACAGATACAACCAAATCCACAGCTACATTCAACTGGGGAAAACCTCAGTATGATGGTGGGCTTGAAATTACTGGATACATAGTTGAACACAAAAAAGAAGGAGAAGAAGAGTGGGTTAAGGATAAGTCAGCCACACCACTGAGAATTACTGAATTTGTTATTGCCAATCTTCAGCCAGGAGGAAAATACTGTTTTCGAGTGAGTGCAATGAATGCAGAAGGAGTTGGTGAAGCAGCTCAGACTGAAGAACTTATTGAACTTGTGGATCGTACAGAAACACCTGAATTTGAACTTGATGCTGAATTCAGAAGAACCCTTGTTGTTAAAGCTGGAAACTCCATACGTTTATTTGTGCCCATCAAAGGTCGCCCACCTCCTGAAGTCACATGGATGAAAGAGGATATACCACTTAAAGGCAGAGCACATATTGACACCACAGAGTCATATACTCTTTTGGTTATCCCAGATTGCACCAGACATGATGCTGGAAAGTATATCTTTACATTAGAGAATGCAGCTGGAAAAAATACTGGATATGTAAATGTAAGAGTTTTGGACACACCTGGGCCTCCCCTCAATTTGAAACCTGTGGAGATTAATAAGGAAAGTGTCACTTTACAATGGGAAATCCCCATCATTGATGGAGGGTCAAAGATCACCAACTACATTATTGAGAAACGTGAGGCAACCCGGAAAGCATATACTGCTGTCATCACACATTGCACAAAATGCTCTGTTAGAATCCCTAATTTGGCAGAAGGATCTGAATACTATTTCAGAGTAAGAGCAGAAAATGACTTTGGCATCGGTGAGCCTGTGGAAATGCCTGATCCAGTCAGAGCTTCACAGGCACCCACTCGTCCAGAAAAAGTCAATATTACAGATATCACTAAGAATTCTGTAAGTCTGGTGTGGACAAAGCCAAAGCATGATGGTGGCAACAAAATTACGGGCTATGTCATTGAAGCTCAAAAGAAAGGTTCAGATCAGTGGTCTCATGTGAATGCTGTAAAAACTCTAGACTACGTAGTGAAAAATCTAAATGAAAACGAGGAGTATACATTCAGAGTCATGGCTGTTAACAACTCTGGTAGAAGTGATCCCTGTAACAGCAGGCCAGTTGTGGTTAAAGAACAGAACACAGAACCTGAATTTGACCTACGTGGAATCTGCCATAGATCAGTGATTGCCAAGGCAGGGGATGACATAAAGGTTGAAATTCCTATTTTTGGTCGGCCAAAACCGAGCATTTCTTGGAAAAAAGATGATCAGAACCTTAAACTTACCCCAAGAGTAAAGACTGAAGATACTCCAATTTCAAGTATCCTTAGTATTGGAGAATGTATAAGAAGTGACAGTGGACAATACTCCATTATAGGAAAAAATGTGCTTGGGACAGTGACAGAAACCTTTACAGTTAAAGTGCATGATATTCCAGGACCTCCTAAGGGGCCAATTAAGTTAGACAAAATAACCTGTACCTATATTGTAATATCATGGGATTCTCCTGAAAATGATGGTGGGGTACCAATTAACAATTATATTGTTGAATTGCGTCAAACCACAAGCACAACATGGGTAGAGCTCTCATCGACAGTGATCCGTACAACATTTAAAGCTGACCGTCTCACTACTGGGCTTGAGTATCAGTTTCGTGTTAAAGCCAAAAACAGATATGGTGTTGGCCCACCAATCACCTCAGAATCTGTGGTCGCTGCTTATCCATTCAAAGTCCCAGGACCACCAGGAACTCCACTTGTCGTGTCCTTTACCAGAGACTCCATAACAATTGGGTGGAATGAGCCAGTTAATGATGGAGGAAATGAAGTAATTGGATACCATGTTGAAAGAAAAGAGAGGAGTGCTGTAACATGGCAAAGGATCAGCAAAGCCTTAGTGGTAGGAAACATTTTCAAATCCACAGGACTTGAAGATGGAGTTGCTTATGAGTTTCGTGTTGCTGCTGAAAACCAGGCTGGTGTGGGAAAACCGAGTAAGCCGTCTGAGCCCATGCTTGCCCTTGATCCTGTGGACCCACCTGGCCAGCCAGTAGCAATTGACATTAATAAACAATCAGTGACTATTCAGTGGACAAAGCCTGAGTATGATGGTGGGTTCAAGATAACTGGGTACACTGTGGAAAAGAAAGACTTGCCAAATGGACGCTGGGTTAAGGCTAATTTTAGCAATATTGTTGAGACAGTTTTCACTGTAAGTGGTCTTACAGAAAATGCCTCCTATGAGTTCAGAGTTTTTGCCAGAAATTCAGCTGGCGCAGTGAGTGAGCCATCTGAGCCATCCGATCCCATCACATGCAAAGATGATATTGAAGAGCCAAGAGTAATGGTCGATGTTAAGTTCAAAGATGTCATACTTGTGAAAGCAGGCGATGTCTTCAAGCTTGAGGCTGATGTAGCAGGCCAGCCGTTGCCATTGATTGTTTGGACAAAGGATGGAAAGGAAATTGAAAATACAATGAAACTACAAATCAAAATATCAGACCTCACAACAGCCTTAATTAACAAAGATTCATTAAGAGGGGATGGCGGTATGTTCACATTAACTGCTAGCAATGTTGGAGGTTTTGCTAAACATATCTTTAATGTAAAAGTTCTTGATAGACCCAGTCCTCCACAAGGGCCACTTGCTGTAACAGACCTCACTGCTGAGAGTTGTGTCCTAACATGGTCACCACCATCAGATGATGGTGGGGCAAATATTGATCATTACATAGTTGAAAAGCGAGAAACAAGTAGACTTGCTTGGACAAATATAGCATCAGACTTAAAAGTGAATCAGGTCAGGGTAACCAAGTTACTGAAAGCAAATGAGTATATTTTCAGAGTTATGGCTGTTAATAAGTTTGGAATTGGTGAGCCCCTTGAATCTGATCCAACTGTTGCAGTCAATCCATATGTAACTTCTGATCCTCCACTAACTCCTGAGGTAGCAACCATCACTAAGGATTCAATGATTGTTTGCTGGGATCATCCCAAGAACAATGGAGGAAGCAATATTTTTAATTATATTATTGAAAGAAGAGATAGGACAAGTCTCCAGTGGGTTCGATGCAATAAGAAGAACGTAACAGATGTGAAGTTCAAAGTTACAGGACTTTTAGTGGGACATGAATATGAATTCAGAATCATTGCTGAAAATGCTGCTGGTTTAAGTGTGCCAAGTGCATCAAGTCCATTCTACAAGGCCAGTGATACCATTTTCAAGCCTGGAGCTCCGGGAAATCCAAGGATTTTGGACACAACCAAGTCATCTATCACTCTTGCTTGGAATAAGCCAGTATATGACGGTGGATCTGATATATTGGGATACATTGTTGAGACTAGTCTTTCAGGGGAAGATGAATGGACAGTTGTCACACCAAAGGATGGTCTGAAAGGCACATCATTCACAATCATCAACCTGAAGGAAAACCAAGAATATAAAATCAATGTTACGGCTGTTAACTGTGAGGGCGTTGGAGAGGCTGCCAGTGTTCCTGAATTAACAAAGGCTGAGGACAGAATAATTCAACCGGAAATTTGTCTTGATGCAGAACTTCGTAAGGTTATTAACATCAGAGCATGTAACACTTTAAGGCTGTATGTACCTATAAGGGGGAGGCCAGCTCCAACAGTAAAATGGTCCAGAGAAAATGATGAGCCCCTTGGAAGGGCAACCATTGAGAGCACATCATCATTTACATCAGTAATAATTGAAAATGTCAATCGTTTTGATAGTGGAAAATACATTTTGACAATAGAAAATAGTGCAGGCAGCCAAACTGCTTTTGTGAATGTCAAAGTGCTAGACACCCCAGGAGCACCACAAAACCTCAAGATCACAGCAGTTACAAAAGAATCAGTCTCACTTACTTGGGAGCCCCCTTTTAATGATGGTGGTACAAAGATTAAAAATTATTTAATAGAAAAACGTGAATCAACAAGGAAAGCATATGCAACTGTTAATGCTAACTGCCACAAAACAAGCTGGACTGTTGATCAGTTGCACGAGGGCTGTAACTATTACTTTAGGGTTTTAGCAGAAAATGAATATGGCATTGGCCTTTCTATTGAAACTATTGAATCTGTGAAAGTGTCTGAAAAGCCGCTTCCTCCTGGTAAGATCACTCTTCAAGATGTCACAAAAAATAGTGTTACACTAACATGGGATAAGCCAGAGCATGATGGAGGAAGCAGAATAGTCGCTTATGTCATTGAGATGCAGAGCAAAGGTAATGACACCTGGACACAGTGTATGATTGTAAAAGTCCCTGAAGCTGTTGTTACTGGACTGACACAAGGTCAAGAATACATGTTCCGTGTATCAGCAAGGAATGAGAAAGGAACAAGTGAGCCACGACAGATTGGGGTACCAGTCATAATAAAAGAACTTGTAATTCTTCCAGCAGTTAAATTATTATTCTCCACATTCAGTATTCTGGCAGGAGAAGACTTGACAGTAGACATACCCTATGCTGCTCGCCCCAAAGCGGCTGTATCCTGGCACAAAGATAGTACTCCACTCAAGCAAACTTCAAGAGTAAAGTTTGAAACTACTCCAGATCAGTTGTGTCTTGTTATTAAGGAAGCTTGCAGAGATGATGTTGGACAGTATTCCATCAAACTTTCAAACACTGCTGGTGAAACAACAGCAGACATTGGCATCATCGTTCTTGACAAACCTGGTCCACCAAGAGGCCCGGTAAAAGTGGATGAAGTCACGTCTGATAGTGTCACATTTTCTTGGAAACCTCCAGAATATGATGGCGGTTGCACAATCAAGAACTACATTGTGGAAAAGAGGGAAACCTCTAGCACTAATTGGCAGATTGTAGCTCCAAACCTTGCAAGAACAACAATTAAGGCAGGAAGGTTGAAAACTGATGCTGAATACCAGTTCAGGATTACAGCTGAGAACAGATATGGCAAAAGTACATTTCTGTTATCGCCATCTGTGGTTGCTCAATATCCATTCAAACTTCCAGGCCCCCCAGGAACACCGTCTGTGCACATTTCAACAAGGGATAGTATGGTTGTGGTTTGGAATGAGCCTGTCATTGATGGAGGGGCCACCATATTGGGATATCATCTTGAACGCAAAGAAAGGAAAAGTGTGCTTTGGATGAAACTAAACAAGATAATTATTCAGGACACAACATTCAAGTCAATTGGTCTAGACCAAGGGATGGAGTATGAATATAGAGTATATGCTGAAAATATTATGGGCATTGGCAAAGCCAGCAAACTGTCAGAATGCTATGTTGCCAGAGATCCTTGTGATCCTCCTGGTACTCCTGAAGCTATTGCTATCACAAATAATTCAATTACATTAAGATGGACAAAACCAGAGTATGACGGTGGTAGCAAAGTCACTGGTTATATTGTTGAGAAGAAGGATTTGCCTGATGGTCGCTGGATGAAGGCTAACTTCACTAATGTCATTGAGACTGAATATCTGGCAACTGGCTTAGTTGAAGATCACAAATATGAGTTCCGTGTCATTGCAAGAAATGCAGCCGGTGTTTTTAGTGATCCTTCCTACAGCACTGGCCCAATCACTGCCAAAGATGAAGTTGATCCTCCTCGCATTAGTATTGATCCACAGTATACTCAAATGATTTTTGTAAATGCTGGGGACAACTTCAAAATTGATGCTGATGTTCATGGGAAACCAATACCCGCAGTATACTGGATGAAAGGAAAACAAGAACTTATTAACACCTTATACCGTGAAATAAAAACCACAGACCGCACTACATGTCTGAGTGTTAAAGAAGCTAAAAATGCTGATGGAGGTGAATACACTTTACTTCTAAAAAATATGGGAGGAGAGAAGTCAGTTTGCATCAGTGTCAAAGTCTTAGATAAACCTGGTCCGCCTGGGGGGCCCATTTTTGCAAGTGGTGTTTCAAGTGACCAGTGCACAATAGCTTGGAAACCACCACAGGAAGATGGTGGCAGTGAAATATCTCATTACATCGTTGAAAGAAGAGAAACAAGCAGACTAATCTGGACAACTGTTGAGCCAAAAGTTAAAACACTCAATCTGAAAATCACAAAACTTTTGGAAGGAAATGAGTATTGCTTCCGTGTATTAGCTGTGAATCAGTATGGAGTTGGCGAACCACTTGAATCTGAGGCTGTGATTGCTAAATGTCCATTTGTTGCTCCCGATGCACCTAAAGGTGTTGAGGTTTCCAATATCAAAAAAGACTCAATGTTTGTGACCTGGGAAGCACCTACGAACAATGGTGGGAGCCCTATACTTGGGTATGTTATTGAAAAACATGATAAAGAAGGTGTAAGATGGACAAAATGCAACAGGGATACAGTGAATGAAGTACACTTCAAAGTTACTGGACTTCTTGAAAATCATAACTATGAATTTAGAGTTTCAGCAATGAATATTGCTGGCGTTGGAGAGGCTAGTACCCCATCTATTTTCTATAGAGCCTTGGATCCTATTTTCAAACCAGGCCCTCCAAACAATCCAAAAGTAATTGATATGTCAAGTTCCTCTGTTTTCCTTGCTTGGGGAAATCCTGTATATGATGGTGGCTGTGAGATACAAGGATATATAGTGGAGGTAAGCGAGGCAGCAGCCGAAGAACAATGGACAATGTGCACGCCACCAACAGGTGTCAAGCAAAAAAGATATGAAGTTGGAAAACTACAAGAAAAACGTGAATATAAGTTTAGGGTGTGTGCCATTAGCAAAGCTGGTGTTGGTGAGCATGCAGATGTCCCTGGTACAGTCCTGGTTGAAGATAAGATGGAAGAACCAGAGCTTGATCTTGGTGCTGAACTTATGAAGATGCTTAATATTAAAGCTGGAAATACTCTCAGAGTGTTCATTCCAATCAAGGGGAGACCAGCCCCAGCAATTAAATGGGAAAAGATAGATGGTGAAATCAAGGACAGAGCTCAGATTGAGGTAACAAGTAGACATACCTGTCTGGTGATTGACAATGTCAACAGATTTGATAGTGGGAAGTATGCCATTACTGCAGAAAATTCAAGTGGTTCAAAGTCTGCTCTAGTAAGTGTCAGGGTACTTGACACACCAAGTGCTCCAGTTAAACTCAAAGTCAAGGAAATTACAAAACAGTCTGTGACACTTACATGGGAACCACCTACTGTGGATGGCGGAGCTAAAATAAAGAACTACATTATTGAAAAGCGAGAAAGTACGAGGAAGACTTATTCAGCTGTTGCTACCAACTGCCACCAAACAACCTGGAAGATAGAACCACTTCAGGAGGGTTGTAATTATTACTTCAGAGTTCTTGCTGAAAATGAGCATGGTATTGGCTTGCCTGCTGAAACAGTTGATGCTTTTAAAGTATCAGAAGTGCCCCAGTCTCCTACCAGTCTAACGGTTGTTGATGTAACACGCAACAGTGTATCCCTTGCATGGGAAAAACCTGAGCATGACGGAGGAAGTAGAATCCTTCAATACCTCGTGGAGATACAACAAAAGGGTAGTGACAAGTGGACTAACTGTTCTAATGTCAAAACTCTTGAGACTACTGTGAGCAATTTAGTTCAAGGAGAAGAATATATTTTCAGAGTTATTGCTGCTAATGATAAAGGAAAGAGCGATCCAAGAACGCTTGCTGTTCCTGTGCAGGTGAAGGATCTTGTGATTGAACCAGATGTAAGACCTGTATTTAGCAGTTACGCTGTACCAGTTGATAAGGACCTCAAAGTAGAAATCCCAATTTCTGGACGTCCAAAACCAAGCATTACTTGGACAAAGGGTGGCTCACCACTTAGACAAACAACGAGGGTTAATGTTGTGGACACCGAACATTTCACAACCCTTAACATAAAAGAAGCAACAAGAGATGACTCTGGAATTTATGGCATTGCGGTATCTAATATTGTTGGACAAAAAGATGCCACTATTGAAATAATCACACTAGATAAACCTGGGCCCCCAACAGGTCCTGTAAAATTCAATGATATCAGTGTAGAAAGTGTTACAATTTCTTGGGATGCACCAAAGTTCACTGGTGGTTGCCCGGTTTCACACTATATTGTACAAAAGAGAGACACGACCACAACAACCTGGGAGAACGTTTCAACCTCTGTAGCAAGAACTACTCTGAAGGTGCCCAGACTGAAAACTGGAGCAGAATATCAGTTCAGAGTTATTGCTGTAAATCGTTATGGAAAAAGTTATGGTTTAGATTCTGCATCTGTTGTCGCCCAATATCCTTACAGAGAACCAGGTCCACCAGGAACTCCTTTTGTCTCATCACTATCAAGGAATCACATGGTGGTGGAGTGGCATGAACCAGTGATAGATGGTGGCAGCAGTGTAATTGGTTACCATCTTGAGCGGAAGGAGAGAAACAGTGTTCTCTGGATCAAGATTAATAAGTCTCTAATTAAAGAAACCAACTTTAAAACAACTCCTTTGGAAGAGGGTACTGAATATGAGTTCAGGGTCTATGCTGAAAATATTGTTGGTATAGGCAGAAGCAGCAAAGTCTCAGAGGGGTATGTGGCACGTGACCCCTGTGATCCACCTGGAACTCCAGAAGTTGTAACTGTGAGTAGAAACTCAATCACAGTCCAGTGGACAAAGCCTGAGTATGATGGAGGAAGTGTGATTACTGGTTACACTGTGGAGAAACGAGATCTTCCAGAGGGACGCTGGATGAAAGTCAACTTCACAAATGTTATTGAAACACAGTTTACAGTTACTGGTTTATCTGAAGATGCCAAATATGACTTCAGGGTGATTGCAAAGAATGCAGCTGGAACAATTAGTAAGCCATCTGACAATACAGGACCAGTCACTGCAAAGGATGAAGTTGAGCCACCAAGATTTTCAGTTGACCCCGAGTTCAGCCAAGCTATTGTTGTAAATGCTGGAGATGCTTTTAAGCTTGATGCTGATATCAATGGAAAACCTATACCAACAGCTCAGTGGTTCAAGGGTGACAAAGAAATTGAAAACACACTGAGATGTGAGATCAAAAACACTGACTCCAAAGCAATGATTGTTATTAAAGATACAATTAGAGCTGATGGCGGGCAATATACTTTGCTACTCACAAATTTAGCTGGTACCAAGACTGTTCCATACAATGTCAAAGTGCTAGACCGACCAGCTCAATGTGAGGGACCCCTTAATATAACTGGTGTAACAGCCGAAAAATGTGTACTGTCATGGCACCCACCACAACAGGATGGAGGCAGCAGTGTTACCCATTACATTATTGAAAGGAGGGAAACAAGCCGACTTGCATGGACTATAGTCACTAATAATTGTACAGTTAATATGTTTAAGGTAACCAAGCTCCTTGAAGGAAATGAGTATATGTTCCGTGTTATGGCTGTCAACAAATATGGAAGTAGTGAACCACTAGATTCTGCCCCAGTGATAATGAGGAATCCATTTGTCCCACCTGGATCACCGCATGTTCTAGAAGTATCAAACATCACAAGAGACTCTATGACAGTTTGCTGGGCTCCACCAGACACTGATGGTGGAAGTGAAATAATTGGCTACATTATTGAGAAAAAAGACAGGTCTGGAATCAGATGGACAAGATGCAACCGACAAAAAGTCACAGACGTGTGTTTCAGGGTGACATGTTTGGCAGAAGATCATGAATATGAGTTCAGAGTTTCTGCTGAAAATGCAGCTGGACTGGGAGAACCAAGTTTACCAAGTTCTTACTATAAAGCCTGTGATCCGAAGTTCAAACCTGGACCACCTACTCATGTGCATGTGATTGACACCACAAAAAGCTCAATTTCAATAGCGTGGGGCAAACCAGTTAATGATGGTGGTAGTGCACTTCACGGGTACATTGTAGAGATATGCAAAGCTGAAAATGAGGAATGGACTATGTGCACACCAGCAACTGGCCTCCGTGTGAACAAATTTGAAATTGATAAACTTACAGAGAATAAGGAATATAATATTCGGGTCTGTGCAATTAATAAGTTAGGTGTTGGAGAACCAGCAGCCATTCCTGGAACTGCTATACCTGAAGAGAAAACAGAAGTTCCAGAAGTCAGCCTTGATTCAGAGCTAAGGAAAGGAATCGTAGTCCGTGCTGGAGGATCTGTGCAAATAAATATACCATTCAGAGGAAGACCAAGTCCTGATATTAGCTGGTCTAAAGACGAAGCTGATTTGTCTGATAAGGTGCTAATTGAAAAGGGGCTTAACTACACCCAGCTTTCCATTGATGGCTGTGATAGAAATGACAGTGGAAAATATATACTAAAACTGGAAAACAAGGGTGGTTCTGTGTCAGAGTTTGTGTCTGTCAAAGTTCTGGATACACCAGGCCCACCCTTAAATCTTGATGTGAAAGAAATTAAAAAAGACTCTATCACTCTTGCATGGGAACCACCAGTAACTGATGGTGGAGCAAAGATAAAGAATTATGTTGTTGATAAGCGAGAATCAATCAGAAAAACATATGCTAATGTTACAGCTAAGTGCACAAAAACAAGTTTTAAGGTAGAAAATATCATAGAAGGTGCTATGTATTACTTCAGAGTGATGGCCGAAAATGAATTTGGAGTTGGCCAGCCAGTTGAATTAAAGAATGCAGTGAAGGCATCTGAAATTCCTCTACCAGTGGGAAAGGTCACTTTAACTGATGTGACAAAATCTAGTGTCTCTCTAGCATGGGAGAAACCAGAGCATGATGGTGGTAGCAGGATTATGGGTTATTTAATTGAAATGCAGCCTAAAGGAACAGACAAATGGGCTGTAGCAACATCAACAAAGACATGTGATGGCACAGTTGCAGCACTAACAGCTGGTCAGGAGTACAGTTTCCATGTTATAGCATATAATGACAAAGGAAAAAGTGAGCCAACACCTCTGGCCGCACCTGTCATTGCCAATGATTTGAATATTGAACCAAGTTTCAGACTGCTGTTCAATTCTTACAATGTCAAATCAGGGAAAGATCTCAAGATAGAAATACCTGTGATGGGCCGTCCTAAACCAAAAGTTGAATGGATGAAGGATGGAGAAGCATTAAAACAAACTACAAGGGTGACTTACTCAAATACTCCTGTTTCAACCATCCTTCAGATCAAGGAAGCAAACAAAGGTGACCTTGGAAAATATGCAGTTACTGCAACAAATAATGCTGGTTCAACAACAGAAGAGATTGGAATCACAGTACTTGACAAACCTGGCCCACCAACAGGTCCCATTAAAATTAATGAAGTAAGTAATGATTTTATATCAATTTCATGGGAACCCCCTGAATACACAGGTGGCTGTCAGATAAAGAATTACATTGTTGAAAAACGTGACACAACTACTACAACCTGGCAGGTTGTGTCTGCATTGGTTGCCAGGACTGCTATCAAGGTGACTAAACTGAAAACAGGTTCAGAGTTTCAGTTCCGAGTGACTGCTGAGAACAGATATGGAAAGGGTCCTTCCCTGGACTCACCATCAATTGTTGTACAGTACCCCTACAAGCTCCCTGGACCACCTGGCACCCCATATGTAAAATCAGTATCAAGGGACCACATGGTTGTTGAATGGAACATGCCAGTCATTGATGGTGGTAGTGCAGTTATTGGTTACCACCTTGAAAGCAAAGAAAGAAGCAGCGTTCTCTGGGTTAGGCTGAACAAGATTCTTATTACTGATACCATCTTTAAAGTAAGCAATCTAGAAGAAGGAAATGGATATGAATACAGAGTTTTTGCTGAAAATATTATTGGTGTTGGTAGATCAAGCAAAGTTTCAGAATGTTTTGTAGCTCGTGATCCATGTGATCCACCTGGCACACCTGAACCTGTTGTCATCTCTAAAAACCAAATCACGCTTCAATGGACAAAGCCAGAGTATGATGGTGGCAGCAAAGTCACTGGATATATTGTAGAAAAAAGAGATTTGCCTGAAGGTCGATGGATGAAGTGTAGCTTCACAAATGTTATTGAGACAGAGTTTACCATCTCTGGATTAACACAAGATCAGAAGTATGAATTTAGAGTGATTGCAAGAACTGCCGCTGGTATTTTCAGTGAGCCCTCTGACAGCACTGGACCAATTACTGCAACAGATGAAGTTGAACCACCAAGAGTTTCCATGGATCCAAAGTACAAGGATGTTATTGTAATTAATGCTGGCGAAACCCTTGTCCTTGATGCTGATATTTATGGAAAACCAGTGCCTGATGTAACTTGGGCAAAAGATGGTAAAGGAATTGATAAAAATACTGCAAAGATGGAGGTGAAAACTACAGTAAAACGGACCATGTTGGTTGTTAAGGACTGCAATAGAGATGACAGTGGGCACTTTGACCTTACCCTCAGCAATATTGGGGGAACAAAAACAATACCAATCACAGTAAAAGTTCTTGACAGACCAGGACCTCCTGCAGGTCCACTCCAAGTTACTGATGTAACTGCAAATACATGTTGCTTATCCTGGAGTGAACCTTTGAAACAAGGGGGCATTAAAGTTTCTCATTACACTATTGAGAAGAGAGAAACCAGTCGCCTATCATGGACTGTTACAGAGTCTAAAGTTCAAGTAACCAGTTGTAAAGTAACTAATCTCCTTACTAATGAAGAGTACATTTTCAGAGTTATGGCAGTTAATAAGTATGGTGTGAGTGAACCTCTTGAATCTGAGCCAATGATAGCACGCAACCCATTCAAACCACCAAGTGCACCATCTACTCCAGAAGCAAGTTGTGTAACAAAGGATTCCATGGTCCTGACTTGGAATCAGCCAGAACATAATGGTGGATCAGAAATTGAATGTTACCACCTTGAGAAACGTGACAAAGATAGCATTAGATGGATAAAATGTAACAGAGAGAAATTGAAAGAGCAACATTTCAAAGCCACTGGACTAACAGAGGGGCACTTCTATGAGTTCAGAGTCTCCGCAGAAAACAAGGTTGGTAAAGGAGAGCCAAGTGAACCTTCATTGTTTTACAGAGCTAGTGATGCCACACGTCCACCTGGCCCACCAAACCATCCCAAAGTGGTGGACCACACAAGCACAACTGTGTCTCTTGCTTGGAGCAAACCCATGGATGATGGTGGTGCATATATAAAGGCATATTTAGTTGAAGTGAAAGAAGCAGCACAGGATGAATGGGTCATATGTACCCCACCAAATGGTATACAAACAACATGCTATGTTGTTGAAAAGCTAAAGGAAAATGCTGAATACAACTTCCGGATATGTGCAGTAAACTCTGAAGGAGTAGGAGAACCTGCTGACATCCATGGCTCTGTTGTTGCTGCTGAAAAAGTTGAAGCTCCAGAAATGGAATTCGATTCAGACCTAAGGAAAGTTGTCTCTGTGCGTGCAGGTGGAACACTTCGTCTTTTTGTCACAATCAGGGGTCGACCAGCACCTAAAGTTAAATGGGAAAAGGAAGAAGCATCTCTGACTGAAACGGCGCAAGTTGAAACCACTAATTCTTATACAATTCTTACAATTGACAATGTTAATAGATTTGACAGTGGCAAATATGTTTTGAATCTGGAGAACAACAGTGGCACTAAATCTGCATTTGTCAATGTTAGAATACTGGACTCACCAAGTGCACCCCTTAATTTTGTAGTCAAAGATGTCACAAGACATTCAGTAACACTTCTGTGGGAGAAGCCTTTAACTGATGGTGGAGCTAAAATAACTAACTACATAGTTGAGAAACGTGAATCTATAAGAAAGGCATATACTGCAGTCACAAATAATTGCACACAGAATATGTTTGTGATTACTGAACTCCAAGAGGGAGGTATTTATTACTTCCGTGTACGGGCTGTAAATGAGCATGGCATTGGTTTGGCGATAGAAACTAAGGATCCAGTAAAGGTTGCCCAAGCTCCCATGCCACCAGGTAAAATTTCTGTTGTAGATGTAACTCGAAACAGTGTAACTCTGTCATGGGAAAAACCATCGCATGATGGTGGTAGCAAAGTAATATGCTACAATGTGGAAACACAAACTAAAGGCAGTGATAAATGGAATGTGAGCACCACAGCTAAAGGATTGGAAGCAACAGTTACTGGTCTTACATCAGGTGAACAACATTCTTTCCGAATTATTGCTGTGAATGAGAAAGGAAAAAGTGAACCAAAAGAACTGGGAGTACCCGTGATTACAAAAGACATTCAGATGGAGCCCACTGTTAACTTACTTTTTACTACTTATAGTGTGAATGCTGGAAAAGACCTTACAATTGAAGTTCCATTTAGAGGCAGACCTAAGCCTGTTGTTTCTTGGAAAAAGGATGGTCTTCCTCTAAGGCAGACGTCCTCAATAACTCTTTTAACATCTGAAACGTCATCCAAAATTTCCTTCAAGGAAGCTACTAGGGATCATGTTGGAAAATATGAAATCACTTTAGCTAATACTGCTGGCAGCAAATCAGTTGAAATTGGTGTTGTTGTCCTTGACAAACCTGGCCCACCAACAGCACTGAAAGTTGATGCTGTTACTTCTCAAAGCATAACCTTATCCTGGAATCCACCGGAATATGATGGTGGATGCAACATCAACCATTATATTGTAGAGAAGAGAGACACTAACACAACAGTATGGGAGATTGTATCATCTGCAGTTGCTAGAACATCAATAAAAGTTTCTCGGTTGACACAGGGTTCAGAATATCAGTTCCGTGTATATGCTGTGAATCGCTATGGAAAGGGACCATTTACTGATTCACCAGGCATTACCGCTCAGTATCAATTCAAGCTACCTGGTCCACCTGCTACACCTCAGATTGCGCATGTAACTAAGGCATTCATGCTTCTCACATGGAATGAACCAGTAAATGATGGTGGAAGCCCAGTTCTAGGATATCACCTAGAGCGCAAGGAAAGAAGTAGTGTTCTTTGGATAAAGATGAACAGGAGACTGATCAAGGACACAGAATTCAAGGTTACAGGAATTGAAGAGGGCTTGTTTTACGAATATCGAGTGTATGCAGAAAATATTGCTGGGATTGGTAAATGCAGCAAAGTCAGTGAAATGGTGGCAGCAAGAGACCCTTGTGACCCTCCTGGTAAACCTACTATCATGAACATCACTAAAACATCCATTTCCTTATTATGGACAAAGCCAGAGTATGATGGTGGAGCCAAAGTCACAGGTTACATTGTTGAAAGGAGGGAACTTCCCCATGGTCGTTGGTTGAGGTGTAATTTCACCAATATCCAGGAAACATATTTTGATGTTACAGGCCTTACAGAAAACCAGCAATATGACTTCCATGTAATAGCAAAGAATGCAGCAGGTTTATTCAGTGATCCATCTGATTGCACTGGCCCTATAACAACTAAAGATGATGTGGATCCACCACGGATAATGATGGATGTAAAGTTCAGAGATGTTGTTGCGGTGAAAGCAGGAGATTCATTGAAGATATATGCTGATATTTCTGGACGCCCCACTGCAATTGTTTCCTGGGCAAAGGATGCCAAAGAGATAGAGCCAAGACCTAGAATTGAGATTTCTACAACAGACACCAGTACCAGTTTAACTGTTAAAGATTGTGTCAGAAGTGACGCAGGACAGTATATCTTGATGTTAAAAAATGTGGCTGGAACAACATCATTCCCCATCAACTGCAAGATCCTTGATAAACCAGGACCATCAGCAGGACCACTGGAAGTCACTGGCCTTACATCAGAAAAATGCACATTGACCTGGGGACCCCCTCATGAAATAGGTGGTGCAGAAATCACTCACTACATTGTTGAGAAACGTGAAACAAGCCGTTTGGCTTGGACTCTGGTATATGGTGAAATGAAGGCAACAACTTGCAAAGTTACTAAACTTCTCAAAGGCAATGAATACATCTTCAGAGTTTTAGCTGTAAACAAATTTGGAATCGGTGAAGCCCTGGAAAGTGACCCCATTAAAGTATTAGAGCCATTCACGGTCCCATCTGCACCCACACGGGTGGAGGTTGCCAATGTGAGCAGCGAGGCAATGACAATCTGCTGGGAGAAACCTGCTTCTGATGGAGGCAGTGAAATTACTAGCTACAACATTGAAAGGCGTGAGAAGTCTGGCATGCACTGGATACGAATCAACAAAAAGCCAGTGACTGATATCACATTCAGAGCAACGAACCTCCGTGCTGGATGTGATTATGAATACCGTATCATTGCTGAAAATGCTGCTGGTTTGAGTCCTCCAAGTGATCCTTGCCCACTCGTTAAAGCAGAGGACCCCCGGGTCCCACCATCGCCTCCCAGTAAACCAAAGGTGGTTGATTCAACCAAAGATTCCATAAGTATTATTTGGAACAAGCCTCTGTCCGATGGGGGAAGCCCTATACTTGGATACAGTGTGGAATACAAGAAAACAGAGGACACAGACTGGATTGTGGCTGTTCCAAGAACAAGAAACACTGAGTTTACAGTTGTTGGACTTTCATCTGGAGCAGAATATGTGTTTATTGTCAAGTCCATCAGTAAGATTGCTGTCAGTAATCCAAGTCCAGCCTCAGAGCCCCACATTGCAAAGGAGAGAGAAGAAGAGCCTGTGTTTGATGTGGACATTGAAATACGCAAAACAATTCTTGTTAAACATGGCAACTCTTTTACCCTTACTGTGCCATTCAAGGGTAAACCTGTGCCCAGTGTCCTGTGGGAAAAAGAAGAAGTTAATCTGAAGGAGAGAGCAAGCATTGACACAAGTGATACCTGCACAAAACTTACAGTAGAAAATGCAACAAGATATGACTCTGGAAAATATACTGTAACATTACAGAATCCGATTGGAACTGCTGCATTGACACTGACTGTCAAAGTACTTGACTCTCCTGGGCCACCATCACAAATTAAGATCACAGATGTCACAAAAGCTTCAATAACAGTGACATGGGAAGCACCAGAAAATGATGGTGGTGACCCAGTTAAGAACTACCACGTAGAGAAGCGTGAGGCTAGCAAAAAGGCATGGGTGAGTGTGACGAACAACTGCCATACTCTGAGCTACAAAGTAGAAGACTTACAAGAGGGAGCCATCTACTACTTCAGAGTAATTGGTGAAAATGAATTTGGAATTGGTGTTCCCTTGGAGACCAAAGATGGAACAAAGATTACAGGTCAGTATTTGCAATTAATGTACACAATACAGACCTGGGGGTTGCTCTTTGTATGAAGACTATTGAATAATTAGGCTTTAACTGTTCACAATTTAACAAGATCCTGGATTTTGTTTCAGAGTCAGAATCAGAATTCACTTTATTGGCCAAGTACAACTACATCTACTAGGAATTTGTTTTGGCGGTGTTGGTACTTACACATGCAGACAATATAGAAGAACAAGGAGCATAAATTAAAAAAAAGAGAGAAATAAAAGAATAAAGGAATAAAATTAATTGAGCAGAGCAGTGCAAGGTGTATAATATACTAACAAATATAAGAACAGTAAGGGAACAGAGGCATGATGAATATTGGAATATAAAATATCAAAATATATGACGACCTTTCGATGGAAAAAGATAGTATAATGTAATATAAGATGATATAAAGATAATATAAAGATAGGTGCATAGTGAGCCGGGGAGTGGTCAGTGGGCTTGTTGATGAGTTCATCCAGAAGAGTATTTGTGATGTCAGGCAGTGACACTGTATATGAAGGCCTGCCTTGAAATCTCTGTTCTAGTTCATCCCAAAGGTCATTCATGCGGTTGAGGTTGAAATGCCTCTGGTTTACAATAATACCACTAACAGTTGATTGTGGAATATCTAACAGGGATTTTACAAACTGACTTATTGCAAATGTGGCATTCTATGACAGCACCACATGTGAGTTCTTCAGAATGACCCATTCTTTTACAAATGGTTGTAAACCTGGCTGGATGGCAAGGTGTTTGATTTTATACACCTATGGGAATGGGTCTGATTGAAACACCTGTGTTGAATGATTAAGAAGTGTGTCCCAATACCTTTGTCCATAAAGTGTTGCCAGTTCTATCTGGCTTTGAAGAACTGAAATAGCCTGATTTGTATAATATCCAGGATAAGTCAGCTGACCTAAAATGTATTAAGCGATGTAGGCGAACAACTCCCATTTCAATTTGTTAGCTCTCCCTATTTTGGTGTTTCTCATAATTTATATGATGTGTTGTTTTTACCCACAGAAAAACCAAGTGCACCAGCAAGACTTGGAGTTACTGCAGTAACAAAAGATAGTGTTTCATTATCTTGGAGTAGACCAGAGCATGATGGAGGCAGCAGGGTTACTGGCTACGTTATTGATGCTATTGAAAAAGGACAGAAGAAGTGGGTCAAGTGTGCTGTGGTTAAAGCTAACGTTCACATTGTCCGTGGTTTGAGGGAGAATGTTGAGTATTTCTTCAGAGTCTGTGCTGAAAACTATGCTGGGCTAAGTGAACCCAAAGAGATGATTGTGCCTGTGCTTATAAAAGACCAGCTTGGTAAGATATTGCATTTTGCACTTAATTTTAGATTTTTATAATTAATTTTAGCTAATGAGTAAATTGTTTGATTTTCACTAGTGCATGAAACACTTCTTTAAATAGTTTATTTTTTGTTACAGAATCCCCAGAGTTTGATATGAAGAACTTCCCTCACAATACAGTCTATGTCAGGGCAGGAGCTAACCTCAAATTTGAAATACCTCTCACTGGTAAACCTCTGCCAAAGGTTACTATTTTAAAAGAAAATATTGCCGTGAAATCCAGCAAGAAGTTTAAATACGAAGTCACCCCTGATGGCCTGATGATAGACCTTGAGGAATGTGTTGCTGGTGATGCTGGCAAATATGAGATTACTGCCTCCAACACAAGTGGAGTAACCAAGTCATTTGTGAACATTTTGGTTCTGGATAGGCCTGGTCCTCCAGTTGGACCTGTCAAAATCGGAGAGGTGACTGAGCACAGTGTGATCCTTACATGGTGTCCCCCCATGTATAATGGTGGCAGTCCCGTTACAAATTACATCATACTAAAGCGTGAGACAAGCACTCCTACGTGGACAGAAGTATCCTCTACAGTTGCGAGAAGTGCAATAAAGGTGACAAAATTAACCAAAGGGGAAGGATACCAATTCAGAATCAAAGCAGAAAACCGCTTTGGCATCAGTGATCACATTGACTCTGAGAGTGTGACAGTAAAGCTCCCATATAGTAAGTGTTTTGATACTTGTACATGATGCACCTTAAATATCCCTATAAACCTAAAATGCAGCCTTTAATGCACCATAAGTAACCCTAGAAATAGAAGCTTAAATATATTATTTTTACTTTCAGCAATTCCTGGGCCTCCTTCAACACCATGGGTCAGTTTTGTCTCCAGGGAAAGCCTCACTGTCTGCTGGCATGAACCTGTCTCTGATGGAGGAAACCATGTCTTCGGTTACCACTTACAGATGAAAGAAAGATCTAGTGCTCTGTGGCAGAAGATTAACAAAGTTGCCATGAGTGCCACACAGTATAAAGTAACAAACATATCCCCTGGCCATATCTATGAGTTTAGAGTGGCTGCTGAAAATGCTGCTGGAATAGGTAAAATTAGTAAAACTTCTGAGGAAGTCCTTGCAATTGATGCTTGCGGTAAGTAAATTTGTGATGTACATAAGTCTGTTGATCATTTTAGCTTTTCATAATATGTACTAATAGTTATAATAATTATACTAATACTATGTCAATGTTGTTTTTTAGAACCTCCAGCTAATCTGCGTGTCTCTGAAATCACAAAGAACACCGCCAGGCTTTTTTGGCAGAAGCCTCATTATGATGGTGGAAGCAAGATCACTGGATATGTTGTTGAGAGGAGAGAGTCTCCAAAAGGCAGATGGACAAAGGCCAATTTCTCTAATGTCATTGAAACAAATTTCATTGCATCTGGTTTAACCCAGGATGAGTCATATGAATTTAGAGTATTTGCAAGAAATGCTGTCGGTTCTCTCAGCAACCCATCACTAATTGCAGGACCAGTTAAATGTGTTGATGTACAGGGTAAGTGTTCATTCTAATATTAAGTAGAGGATAACTAAGTAATCTGGTGTTTTGCTAACCTTATTCATTCATTTACAATACAGGTGCTCCTGAGATTGACCTCCCTCCAGAGTATCTGGACGTGGTGAAGTACAAGGCCGGAAAAGTGGTCAAGATTCGTGTGGGAATTATTGCCAAACCACTCCCAACAATCGAGTGGTACAAAGATGGCAAGGAATTGGTGTCAAGTGCTCTGGTGTCCATTGAGAGTACCACAGATGCCTCAGGATTTCTCATCAAAGATGCTAGCCGCCACAATACTGGATCATATGAAATCAAGATCAAGAATCCTTTGGGCTCAGCTTCTGCATCCATCAGAGTACAAATCCTAGGTAGGCATCTTCAATTAATATTATTATAACAACATTAGGAAATTAATTTAAGAAATATCACAACTTTATAATATATATAACAACATTTGGATTATATTTCTTTATATGTTTTTTTTTTATCAGATGTACCTGGATCCCCAGCTGGAAATATTGAATTTAAGTCTGTCACAGAAGACAAGATTACCATATCTTGGGAGCCTCCCAGTGATGATGGTGGTGCAAAGGTCACCCACTACATTGTGGAAAAACGAGAAACAAGCAGAGTTGCATGGTCAGTCATATCTGAAGAGATGGAGGAACGTACTGTATCAGCTGAGAAGTTAGTCAGAGGTAATGAGTATGTATTCCGAGTTAGAGCTGTCAACAAGTTTGGAGTTGGAGAACCTTTGGAATCAGAGCCTGTTATTGCCAAGAATGCATTTGGTAAGAATAATCGAATAAATTAATGTAACAATAGTATGACTATTTGCAAATTTTGGGGCAAAGCCAGCATTTTAACATGTTTTCTTTCTTATTTCAGTCACTCCTGGGCAACCAGGTACACCAGAGGTGACTGCAATTACCAGATCAACCATGACTGTGGTCTGGGACAAACCAGGTGTGGATGGCGGTAGTCCAGTTACTGGATACTGCCTGGAGAAACGTAACAAGAAGAGTTTACGGTGGCAGAAGGTCTTCAGAGATCCTGTTTCTGGCACCACGCAAAAAATTCACAACCTAACAGAAGGAAATGAATATCAGTATCGTGTCTATGCAATTAACAAGGCTGGAGAGGGTCCATTTTCTACTGCCTCTGACTTCTACAAAGCAGCTGATCCAGTTGGTAAGAAGAAGAGAATTACAGTGTAGGATGGTAATATTTACTTTATTATAATTGCCCTGTATGTCTGAAATATTTTCCCCTCTCTAGATCCGCCAGATGAACCAACTAAGCTAAAAGTGATTGACTCAACTAAAACATCAGTTACCCTTGGATGGGCAAAACCAGAATACAATGGAGGCAGTGAGATCACCAGTTATGTGGTTGAAAAGAGAGTAGCTGAAGAAGTGGAATGGGTTGTGGTCAGCGCCAAGGGTGAAGTGAGAACAACAGAATATGTAGTTTCACAGCTTAAGCCTGATGTGGACTACTATTTCCGTGTATCAGCTATTAACTGTGCTGGACGTGGGCAGCCAATTGAGATGACCGAGCCGGTTCAAGCTAAAGATATACTTGGTAATTATGAATAGATTTGTGTGTGTATGTCTATATATAGTGATTTAGCAAAGTGTTGATCTTATGTATATTATTTTTTTCTTATTATCCTGCAGAGGAAGCTCAGATAGACCAAGATATTGCTATGAGGACACAATACACAGTGAAGGCAGGAACAGATGTGGAAATCATGGTTCCACTAAAGGGTAGACCTGCACCAAGTATCGTCTGGAAAAAGGAAGAAGAGAACATCAGCAGTGATCCAAAATATAACATACATAACACAGAATCTTCAACACTGTTTGTCATTACCCAGGTCACGCGCAATGACACTGGAAAATACACCCTTCACATTGATAATGGTGTAGGAGAACCTAAAACAGTAACTGTGTCTGTTAAAGTGCTTGATACTCCATCTGCTTGCCAGAAACTGATGCTGAAGGATGTCACTCGTGGCAAAGTTACACTAAGCTGGGAACCTCCTCTCCTTGACGGAAGTGCACCAATTACTAATTATGTCATTGAAAAGAGAGACTCAACAAAGCGATCATTTTCAAGTGTAGCTAAGTGTACCACCACTACATATGAGATTGATGAACTCTCTGAGAAGTCCTCTTACTTCTTCCGTGTCTTAGCTGAGAATGAACATGGCATTGGTGATCCATGTAGTACTACAGAGCCAGTGAAGGCTACTGAGACTCCAGGACCAGTGAAAGATATCTCAATGAAAGACTCAACAAAAACCTCAGTAACATTGCAATGGAAGAAGCCTGATTATGATGGTGGCAGCATTATAACTGACTATATCATAGAAATGAGACTCCAGGGAGAAGCAGCATGGGAATTTGCAGGGACCAGCAAGCATTGTGAATATGAGATTAAAAAACTCAAAGAACTTACGGTCATGGAATTCCGAGTATGTTCCAAGAATGAGAAGGGACAGAGTGACTTTAGAGAGTCTGAGCCTATCAAAGTTAAAGACTATATCATCCCTCCTGAGACTGACCTATCAGAATATCCAGAGGGTGAACTCAGTGTGCGAATTGGACACAAAGTGCATATTGAACTTCCATACATGGGTAAGCCAAGGCCTTCTACTGAGTGGCTAAAAGACAACCTTCCTTTAAAGGAGAGTGACCAGATTCGCTTTAAGAAAACAGAAAATAAAGTGACTCTTATGATCAAGAATGTGAAAAAAGATGATGGAGGAAAATACACACTTACCCTTGATAACAAAGTCTGTCGGAGATCATTCCACATCCAGCTGATTGCTCTTGGACCTCCTTCCAAGCCTATGGGCCCAATCCGATTTGAAGAGATCAGAGCTGAAAGCATGATAATATCTTGGGATGAGCCTAATGACAATGGAGGTGGAGAAATCATGTGCTACAGTGTGGAGAAACGTGACACTTCCCAGGATACCTGGAAGATGGTTTGTTCATCAGTGGTTGGAACTACATTTAATGTGCCTAACTTAATTAAAGGAACGGGATATCAGTTTAGGGTACGTGCAGAAAACAGGTATGGCGTGAGTGAGCCTCTAGTGTCACATAATGTGCTTGCAAAGCATGAGTTCAGACCGCCGGGTCCCCCAGGAAGGCCATTAGTATACAACATTACTAATGATGGCATGACAATTCAGTGGGACAAACCTGCTTATGATGGTGGCTCACCAGTCATTGGCTTCCATGTGGAGAAGAAGGAGAGAAACAGTGTCATGTGGCAGAAAGTAAATACTATCATAATAACTGAAAGAAACTACAGAATCATTGGCCTGCTTGAAGGACTGGAGTATCAATTCAGAGTCTATGCACAGAATGATTCTGGATTTAGTCGAGTGAGTGATGCCAGCAAGTTTACCATGGCAGTATCTCCAGTTGGTAAGTTTATATTTCATAATAAAGGCACTATAGCACTATATGCATGAATCTTCAAGTCCCTTTAACTTAAAAGTATTTCTCCCCTATGTATGATGATGAATGCATTATGGATTTATGGATATATATAATTTTATATACACTTTTTCAAACATAAACTGGTTTTGTTTTAAATACAGCTATACATTTCATATAAATGCAAGGTCACATAACCAATCACCAAGTATATTACAATAATTCATTTGAATTCAGGTTAATGAATACCTTGTTCCCACTCTAGATACACCAGGCACGCCAGATTATACTGATATAACAAGTGAATCTGTGACACTAAAATGGGAAGCGCCTAAACACGATGGAGGCAGCAAAATCGTGGCCTACAATGTGGAGAAACGCCAAGGAGACGGCCGTTGGCTGAAATGCAACTTCACTGATGTCCATGAATGTGAATTCACAGTGACGGGTCTTGCTTGTGGCGAGAGATATGAATTCCGAGTCATTGCAAGAAATGCCATTGGAACAATCAGTCCACCTTCCCAGTCATCTGGCTACATTCTAGTCAGAGATGAAAATGGTATATATAGTTTCTTTATAGAAACACACACATACACGTTTTATTTAATATATAATATCATAACATACCAAACTCTCTTTTTCTTTTAGTTCCTCCAAACATTGAATTTGGCAAAGACCTCTTTGAGGGTCTCACAGTCAAAGCAGGGGAAAGCATCAGACTTAAAGTTTCAGTTGCTGGAAGGCCAGTGCCTAAAGTAACATGGTTTAAGGATGAAACAGAAATCGACAAAAAGGTGATGATTGAAATTACAACAATTCCTGGATCAAGCATTCTTTTCATTAGAGATGCTGACCGTAGTCATCGGGGTGTATACAGGGTGGAAGCTACAAACAGCTCTGGAACTAAGAAGGAGAAGATTAATGTTCAAGTTTTAGGTTTGTATAAAAAAATGTGATTTATTATGTGTTCAGTTATATCATGTTATTATATCATTTAAGCTTGAAGAACGTGATGTTTATGTCTCATTCGTCTGTCCAAACCAGATAAACCTGGTGAGCCTACCGGGCCTGTTACCTTCACAAATATCTCAGAAGGCAAAGCAACCCTCTCTTGGAATCCCCCTGATAATGATGGCTGCTCCCCCATCACACACTATATCATTGAGAAACGGGAGACTTCCAAGCTCTCATGGACTCTTGTAACAGACCAATGTGGTACTTGCTCATACAATGCTACAAAGCTGCTCAAGACCAATGAGTATCAATTCCGTGTTTCTGCCATCAACAAGTTTGGTGCAAGCAGGCCACTGGAATCTACCCCCATTATAGCACAAATGCAGTATAGTAAGTCCTGCTTATTTTATGAATTATTATATGTTTAATATGATAAGTATTACACTATACACCACATTCATAAATTCACTATAAAAATGTACATTTTTCTTTTACAGCTGTTCCTGATTCTCCTGGCACACCTGATTCAACCAGTATTACAGGTGACAGCATTACATTGTCCTGGGAACCACCAAGCTCTGATGGAGGAAGTTCAATTCAATACTACATTTTAGAAAAACGTGAGAAAAAGACTTTGCGCTGGGTAAAGGTTTTGTCAAGGAGGCCTATTACCGAGCCTGCCCATAGAGTGACAAATCTTACTGAAGGTAGTGAGTATGAATTCCGGGTGATGGCTGTAAATGATGCTGGGATCAGTGCACCAAGCAATACATCAGTTCTTATAAAATGCTGTGAACCGACCACTGTGCCCAGTGCTCCCACTGTGGTGAATGTAACAGATTCTACAAACACATCTGTCAGCCTAGAATGGACAAAGCCTGCATCTGATGGCGGTATGGAGATTCTCGGTTACACTATTGAGAAGTGTAAAGCAACCTCAACAGAATGGGAAAAAGTCAATATTGAATATTGTACCACTAATAGGTACACTGTAATGGATCTGGCAAGCGGTGAAGAGTACAAGTTCCGTATCTATGCAGTAAACAAAGCAGGGAAGGGAGAAGCCCGGGACATTTTGGAACCTGTACAGGTTGTGGACAGGCTTTCAGCTCCAGAGTTTGAAATTGATGCAAGTTTCAAACAGACACATGTTGTGAAGAATGGTGGTACTGTCCATCTGCATATTGCTTTCAAAGGCAGACCTGTCCCTGTACTTACATGGAAGAAGGTACAAGGAGAACTTACTGTAATGGCAGATGTTAAAACCACAGAGAATTATACTACCTTGACCATTGAGAACTGTAATAGGAATGATTCTGGACAGTACACTGTCACTGTTGAGAACAGTAGTGGCAGCAAATGTACAACATTTATAGTAAAAGTTTTAGACTCACCTGGGCAACCTGGACCACTCTCCTTCACGGATGTCACAAGAGGAGCTCTGACCCTAAAATGGGATGCCCCAAGTAATGATGGAGGAGTTCGCATTCAACACTATATTGTTGAGAAACGTGAGGCTAGTCGACGTTGTTGGCAGGAAGTTGGAAAGTCCTCTGTTCAAATGCTAAGAGTTACTGATCTGTTAGAAGGTGTCCCATACTTCTTCAGAGTCTTTGCAGAAAATCAGTATGGCCAGGGTGAAGCATCTGAAACTGTTGATCCAGTCATTGCCACAGCAGTTCCTGCTCCTCCAAAGAGACTAGACATTGTGGACACAACAGATTCCACTGCCACCCTTGCTTGGCTGAAACCTGAGCATGATGGTGGAAGTCGCATCATTGGCTTTATTATTGAAACCAAAGCAAAAGGCACCGATAATTGGGTTGTTGGTGGCCACACTAATTCTCTAAGCACAATCATAGAGGGACTTGTCGAAAACACAGAATATGAATTCCGTGTCAAGGCTAAGAATGATGCTGGCTTCAGTGAACCAAGGGAAGCACTTGCATCTGTCATCATTAAAGAACCTCGTATTGAGCCAACGGCAGATCTCAGTGGTATTACTGAGCAACTTATCACATGTAAATCAGGAACTAGCTTCACTATTGATGTTCCTATTAGTGGGAGACCAATGCCTAAGGTGACTTGGAAACTTGAAGAAATGAGACTTAAGGAGACAGACCGAGTCTCAATTAAAACCACAAAAGACAGGACCACCTTGACAGTCAAAGAGTGCATGAGGGGTGACGGTGGCAAATATTTCCTTAACCTTGAAAATATTACTGGTTCCAAAACCTTTACAGTTACTGTTAATGTCATTGGAAGACCAAGTGCACCCACTGGACCCATTCAGGTCTCATCAATCACGTCAGAGTCCTGTGTGCTGACTTGGGAACCACCGGAAGATGATGGTGGCACGGATATCACCAATTACATTGTTGAAAAGCGTGAATCTGGCTCAACTGCCTGGCAGCTTGTGAATTCTAGTGTGAAGCGTACAAAATTCCAGATCTCCCGTCTGACTAAATACATGCAGTATACTTTCCGTATCTCCGCTGAAAACAGATTTGGTGTGAGCAAGCCCACTGAATCTGAGACTATTGTTGCTGAGCATCCCTTCGGTGAGTGTAACTTCTTTGTGTTTATTTGCAAATATCATAACCGCATTATATATGAAGTCAAATGTGATTTCAATTGTTGCTTCCTCCTTTTTTATTAAAGTTCCTCCAAGTGCTCCCACACGACCTGAAATATTCTCTGTGAGCGCGAACTCCATGAGTATTCGCTGGGAAGAGCCCTACCATGATGGTGGCAGCAAGGTGAATGGCTACTGGATTGAAAAGAAGGAGCGCAACACAATTCTTTGGGTCAGAGAGAACAAGGTCCCATGTTTTGAGTGCTACTACAAAGTGACTGAACTTTCTGAAGGCCTTGAGTACCAGTTCAGAGTCTATGCAATGAATGCTGCAGGCCTAAGCAAGCCAAGCGAAGCCTCCAAGAGAATGGTGGCTCAGAACCCAGTTGGTGAGTTGATAGTTCCTTTGAGGCAGTGACTTCAGCATGTTCAGTGTCTGTTTAAAAGAAAATTAATTATATAATTGTATATATCTCACACACAGATCCACCTGGCAAACCAGAAGTGACTAATGTCACGAGATCCACTGTATCCATTAAGTGGACTGCACCCTTGAATGATGGCGGCAGTCCAATAGTGGGCTACATTGTAGAGCGCAAACCATACACCAGTACGGGTGAGGGTCGCTGGCTTAAGTGCAACTACACAAACATCACAGAGATGAACTTCACCGTGACAGCTCTGGGTGAGGGAGAAGCCTATGAGTTCCGGGTGATTGCGAAGAATACAGCTGGAGTTCACAGTCTGCCCTCTCCTTCCACTGGTTCTGTGCAGTGCAAGGCAGAATACAGTAAGATACATGTGACCATTTATACTTGACATGTTTTCTTATACAAAGCAATAGTTAAACAGCAGTATTTTTCCCTTTTCATTACCTCTTAGGTCCACCTACAGCTGAGCTTGACAGCAAACTTCTTGCAGAAACAGTTACTGTTAAAGCTGGGTCAGACCTTGTACTTGATGCCGCTGTTGGTGGTAAGCCTGACCCCAAGGTCTTCTGGGCTAAAAGAGATAAAGAGCTTGAGCTTTGTGAAAAGTACTTCTTACAGTACACTAGCACACGTGCTATGGCTATTATTAAGTTCTGTGACAGAAACGATTCTGGGATTTACAACCTGACAGTGAAGAATGCCAGTGGTGTCAAGACTGTAACAGTAAAAGTTAAGGTCCTGGGTGAGTGCTCAAGTGTTCAAGAAGGCTGCTGCCGATTTGAAAGTAGCTTGAATTAACTTTTCTTTAGTACATTTATGTTTATATTTAATTCCAACATCATCACATTTGTAGATTCACCTGGACCTTGTGAAGACAAGATCACCATTAGCGACATTTCTGAGCAAAAATGCACTGTGTCTTGGAAGAAACCCCTGCAGGATGGTGGAGACAAGATCTCACACTACATTGTTGAGAGACGTGACACCAACCGTCTCAACTGGGTTATAATGGAACCTGAATGCAAGAGCCAATCTTGTGTCATCTCCAAGATGATAAAGAATCATGAGTACCTCTTCCGAGTTAGAGGTGTGAACAAGTATGGCTCTGGCATACCACTGCAGTCCGAGCCAGTCACTGCCAGAAATACATTCAGTAAGTCTGATTTTTTAATTGATTGTACTGTATATATATATAGATGACAATGACATTACCCTACAGACAAAACAAGCTTGTCACTAGGGCTGAACGATTTTAAGAAAACTAATTGCGATTTATCTAACAGATATTGCGATTGTGATTTGATTTGCGATTTTTTCAGTATTCAGGATTTTTTACTCAGTATTCACTATATGTGTAGAAAAAACTGTAACTGAGCACAACCGTATATTGAAATCTAAACTGCACTAAACATTCATCCAAAGATTCAAATTCCATCTTCCATCCGAAGAATGGAAATATATTAATTAAATCCAAAATGAATTTATTCTCACAAAAGTGATAGAACATACACCTAATTAACCATAGAACAATTCCCTAGCAACCCGAACATGGTAAAATGATTGTATTTTTACATATGCATTATAAGTGCCGTGTTTGCAAACAGCGCTTCACCGCTTTTTTAACCTTAGTAAAGTACTTCTGGAAAGTCCCATGTACACAAGGGTCAAATTAGCAGAGAACAAAAATCGCATAAAACTACTATCACAAAAGCCATGACTGTGTTAATTAAAGTAATGAAAATATAACAATTCCAGTAATTAAAACATTAGGGATCTTGCGGCTAATGCTGCTTGGACCCCTAATAATAGGACCTTTCTGTGAACAATCTCTGACCATTAAATAGGTAGGTAATTCACTTACGACTCATCAACAGAACAAATTTTGTTTGCACTGCAAATGTAATGTTTTCCTTGGGTGAGACTAACTGTCACACAAGGAGGACAGTATGAATTTGCAAAACAATTCTAACAACAGTTTTAAACCCTGGGTCAGATGTGCTGTATAATGAATATCCTAAATTACAGCCTTTGCGATAAGCTAATTGCATTGTTTAAAATCGCGATTTCGATTTGAAATCGATAAATCGTTCAGCCCTACTTTTCACTAAGGTATCTAATAATAAATATGTAAAGCGTAAAACATTAATAAATTGCAAGCTGTATAAGTTGTGTGTAACTGTAAAGTAGATAGAACTGTATAATAAGCAGGGCAGTGGTGGCCTGATGGTTAGGGAAAAGTGCTTGTAATTAGGTGGTTGCTGGTTTGAATCCCTGACCAGGAATGTACCACTGTGGTACCCTGAGCAAAGTACCACCCCCATGTACTGCTCTCCAGGTGCTAAAGTATAGCTGGCCTCTGCTATGTCACATATGGGTTAAGTGCAGATGACACATTTTCTGATGTGTCAACAATAACTAATTATAATAAAATGATTAATTGTCATGTTTTTTTATAATATAAATGTTGTTTTTGAAGCACTGATAAACAAATAGTCTTTCCCATATCACAGCTGTGCCATCCCCTCCGGGCGCACCAGAAATTATTGCCGTAGGAAAGGATTTCGTCACTATTGAGTGGCTGAAGCCTGAAAACAATGGTGGCAGTGAGATAACCAATTACTTAATAGAGAAACATGAAAGGAAGGCCATCAGATGGACCAAGGTCAACAGAGATTTCACTATAAGTGACACCTCGTTCAAAGTCAGTGGTCTTCAAACTGGTGGCGTTTACCAGTTCCGCATTATGGCCATGAATGAAGCTGGAGACAGTGAGCCGAGCGAAGCGTCCCTATATGCCGTGTGCAGGGAAGTGACCTGTAAGTGGTGACAGCCGAAAAAATGTTTAAGGCAAATATGTCAAATATGGATACCAAATGTGTAAATTACTGAATGCATGAGTCATTGCATGAAATGCATACAAATTTACTGACTTGACTGTATTTCTCTTTAAGTTGTGCCAGCTCCTCCCTCAATCCCGAGAGTGACGGACACAACAAAGGATAGCATCAGCCTGGCTTGGACGAGGCCGACAGAAGATGGTGGTGCAGAAGTGATAGGTTATGTGCTTGAAATGCAAGAAGTAGGAGCAGAGCAGTGGAGTAAAACTCATGAAAAAACACTGAGGGAGCCAGAATACATGGTTACAGGCCTTGCCAGCTGTAAGAAGTATGTTTTCAGAGTGGCTGCAATTAATGTCAATGGTACTGGGGATTTCAGTGAGCCCTGCAGTGAAGCGGAGCCTGTGGAGAGACTCGGTGAGAGAAATCGTAACTCCTTTGTGACTAATTAGTTAGATGCTTGATATTAACTGGGCATTCACTGGAAGCTCAGCCTAGCTGCATTTATGCCTAGTTGACTCCTTGACAGCATGTATGTTTGTAATGTGCTATTAGACTCACTTGTACATCATTTTCGACAAAATCATCTGCCAGGTTCATAAAATGCAAATGTGATGTATTACATGGCTTAATAACACTCATTTTACTCACATGTAATGCAGCTAGTTATGAGAATTAAGGTACTTAGTTTAAAAACATACATTTTCTTTAATGATTAATTTCATACTTTTCATATTTAATATGTGCTTTTCAACTATGTATTTCTGTACTGCTAATTAACCAGATAACATGCCTTTGGGTATGAGGAGAAAAATAGAGACATCACATGAAAATGTTATACTGGTTTGTCCAAACAGAAGCACCTGATCTTGAGCTACCTGATGAGCTGAAAAAGACTATCTGCTTAAGAGCTGGCAGTTTGCTTCGAATGTGTATCACTATGACTGGAAGACCTACTCCAGTTGTCACTTGGAGCAAACCTGATGTGGATCTTCAGAACAGAGGATTTATTGAGGTCACCAAGCATCACTCTACTCTGATTATAGACAAAGTACATCGCTATGATGCTGGTAAATACACAATTGAAGCAGAGAATTCATCGGGAAAGAAGTCTGTCAGTATTCTAGTAAAGATTTATGGTAAGACCCCATAATCAAGATTTAGTGATGTTTGTGCTTTTGTAGTGGTGAGCAATTATCAGAAAAGTTTGGAAACCTGTTTTTTTCTGGATTTCAGATACACCTGGGCCACCTGGAGCTCTTAAAATTAAGGAACTCACAAAGGATTCTGCCTTGATTGCCTGGGAAGCTCCAAGTGTTGATGGTGGAGCACCAGTTAATAACTTCATTATTGAAAGACGGGACACATCAATGAGAGCCTATAAGACAGTGACATCTAAATGCCACAAGACATCATACAGAATCACAAATCTTACAGAAGGAATGCTTTATTACTTCAGAGTCTTGCCAGAGAACATTTATGGTATTGGTGAACCTTGTGAAACCAGTGATGTTGTACTAGTATGTGAGGTGCCCATGGTTCCACAGAAACTGGACATTGTAGATGTCACAAAGTCCACAATTACACTGGCTTGGGAAAAACCTCTTCATGATGGTGGCAGTAGGATTACTGGCTATGTAACTGAAGCCTGCCGATTTGGAACAGACAAGTGGATGAAGGTGGCTACTTTGAAGATGACAGATTTCCAGCACACCATTGTTTCACTGAATGAAAATGAGCAGTACCTTTTCAGGGTCAGAGCCATGAACAGTAGGGGAGTAAGTGAACCAAGAGAGATCGTAACTGCTGTAACTGTCCAAGAACAAAGAGGTAAATGAGTAAATGTGTTCATAAAATATGCGTATTTAATAATCGATATGGTTTTGTATATAGTCTAAAAAATTGACTATTTCTAACATACCTTTTTGTGTAATATCCAATTTATATTTAATTCTTTTTGCAGTATTGCCCACGATCGATCTGTCAGCTATTCCTCAGAAGTCTATCAGTTTCTTGGCTGGGAAACCAATTGAACTCTGCCTTCCAATCATTGGCAGACCTCCTCCAATCTGTTCATGGTACTTTGGTGATGTAAAATTGAAAACACATAAACGTGTCAAGATTGAAAGCACAGGAAAATACTCCAAGTTGATGATAAGTGATACCACAATTGATGACACAGGGGATTATACACTTGAATTGAATAATGCCACAGGAAGTGCCTCAGAGATCATCAAAGTGATCATTCTAGGTGAGATCATTCTATTTCACTCATAGGATTTTAGGTGATATTTCTGAGGATAAGAAAGTGTAAATGATTAATGGCATATATCCTCTTTCTGTTAGCCCATCCTGATGAGCCTACAGGTCCAGTCAGGTTTGATGAGATCGATGCCACATCTATCACTACTAGCTGGGATCCACCCCAGAGAGATGGTGGTGCCCCCATCACTAGCTATGTTGTTGAGATGCGCGATGCTCATCGTCCAGGATGGATTCCTGTGTCTGAGTCTGTAAGCAGATCCACATACAAGTTCAGCAATCTGACTGAGGGAGATGAGTATGTGTTCCGTGTTGCTGCCACAAATCGCTTTGGCACTGGATCATTCTTGCAGTCTGACCTCGTGGTTTGCAAGAGCACCAAGAGTAAGTTGCTTTCTTAGTAAGCTGCAATGATTTAAATATGTTGAAGTTTCCACAAGGTATTGATTGAGGTAATGATTTGTTTCCCATTTATAGCTATACCTGGGCCTCCCGGAAGACCAGATGTGTTTGATGTTTCTCGAGATGGCATGACTGTTGCTTGGCTCCCTCCTGATGAAGATGGGGGCTCCAAGGTGTCTGGATATATCATTGAGCGTAAAGAAGTCAGAGCTGATCGATGGGTTCGTGCTAATAAGAATCCAGTGACGATGACCAGATACAGATCCACTGGTCTGATCGAAGGCCTTGAGTATGAGCACAGAGTTACAGCCATTAATTCCAGGGGTATTGGAAAACCTAGCTTTGTTTCTAAACCTGCAGTGGCAACAGATCCTGTCGGTAGGTTACCTTTTTGCATTGTATTAAAGATTATTTTTTTCATAGGGTACAGTTGTTTTTGAAAGTTTTGTATGTACCATTCAAATATGCTACATGTAATGTTTCATTTTTTTGACAGATCCACCTGGCTCCCCACAAAACCCTAGAGTTGTAGATACAACAAAGACATCTGTGTCTTTGGCTTGGAGTCCACCAGATGAGGAAGGAGGCTCCAAAGTCACAGGATACTTAATAGAAATGCAGAAGGTTGGTTCATTCAGTTGGATCAAATGTAACACAACGCCCTCATTGATCTGCGAGTACACACTTACGCAGATGCCCCAGGGTGAGGAATTCAAGTTCCGTGTGTTGGCTTGTAATGCTGGTGGATCAGGGGAACCTGCTGAAGTCCCAGGCACTGTCAAAGTTACAGAGATGCTGGGTAAGGCTGTGTTAAATGTTCAGTCTACTGTTGAAGAATGATCGGTTTTTGATCTTCAATTTAAATATTCATGAGTTTAACAGCCATTTCACACACTTTTTTCCAGAACCTCCTTCTTATGATCTAGAAGCCAAGTACAAAGATGGCATTATTGTCAGGCAGGGTGGAGTAATCAGGCTGTGCATACCCATCAAGGGCAAACCAAACCCTACCTGCAAATGGACAAAAGATGGTTGTGAGCTTCCCAAGAAATCAATGATTGCTACCAGTGAAGATAACACTGAGCTTATACTCAAGGAAGCCATTAGAGAAGACAGTGGAACCTACAATCTCATGCTAGAGAATAAGTGTGGCAAAAAAATGTTGCATATAAAAGTGAAAGTTATTGGGCCCCCAGCATCACCTGAAGGTCCACTTAGATTTGATGACATCCAGGCTCATTCTGTAAAAGTAAGCTGGACAGCTCCTGCAAATGATGGTGGCTCAGAAATACTTGGCTACATCGTTGAGAGACGTAAGGTTCCCAAGGCTGCCTGGTATGCAGTAGATACCAGGGTGGTTGACACATCTGTGGTTGTGAAGGGACTAAAAGAGGACATCGAATATGAATTCAAGGTAGCAGCTGAGAACCAGTTTGGCACTAGCAGATATCTGAAATCAGACCAAAGCGTGACACCAAAGACACCTCTGGGTGAGTTTATTTTTCATGTGTTTCAATTCGTGCAAATATGTGAATTTTCATGCATCAGGTATCTCCTTTTAATATGAAATATCAACTTACCATGTAATCTTTTTAAACTGATAGGTCCACCAGAACCTCCAACTAGCCCACCAGAAATTCTGGATGTCACAAAGAGCTCTGTTGCTTTAGCATGGGGAAGACCCAAATACGATGGTGGTTCTGCTGTTACTGGCTATTTTATTGAACACAGAGAAGCAGGCACTGAGAAGTGGATACGTCATGAAACGCACATTACAACTACCATGTACACCCTCTCTGGGCTCACTCCCGAGAAAGAATATCATTTCCATATTGTAGCCAAAAATAACATTGGTGAGAGCGACCCAGGCCCTTCATCAGATTCTGTCATTTGCAAAGACCCATTCGGTAGGTAGCTTAATGCTCTGAGATGCATGTTAAAATCCACCAAATGTTTTCTGATATCTGACTGATAATATTTGTGATATCTCTCAAAGACAAACCAAGCCAGCCTGGTGAGATCGATGTAGTCATAGTTACAAAAGACTATATCACCATTCGATGGGAACGTCCAGAATGTGATGGTGGAAAGGAGATCCTAGGTTACTGGGTTGAGTACAGGAAGTCTGGAGAAAGTACATGGCAGAAATGCAACACAGAACGTACAAAGGACAAAGAGTTTACTGTGGGTAATCTCAAAGATGCCACTGAGTATGAGTTCAGAGTGTTTGCTGAAAATGAAACTGGAATCAGCAGGCCACGGAGGACAGCTACTGCTATTAAAACTCAGCTTAGAGGTATGTATATTTAATACTGCAGTCAGTTCATTATACAGCCTATTCTGCTGCACATGCACAAAATATTTATGAAGCTTGTGATATTGCAAGAGTTACTGCAAAAAATATGCTCAATCTTGAGAGAACCGGCATTTCTTTTCTATCAGATAAAAATTCTTGTGATGGCTTCAGGCAAAAATGTTGTTACGGCAGTTGTGTGCAAAATGAGTTCTACTTACATTAAAACCAGGAAGTTAAAATGTTATGTACTTTGTGTATTGAAAAAATGTTTTCTCCAGTTGCAGATAAACCAAGCCTACGGAAAGAGATTGAGGAAGTCACTGTCAAGATTGGACAACACGCCACACTCAAGTGCCAGATCATCGGCAGACCTCTGCCAGAGATAAAATGGTACCGGCATGGAAAGGAGCTACTCGAGAGCCGGAAGTATGCAATGAGTAGTGACGGTCGTAGTCATTCACTGAAGGTGCTTGCTGATGCCCAGGAGGATGAAGGCACTTATATATGTAAAGCTGTCAATGAGGCTGGAGAGACAGAAACAAGTGGAAAACTTGTCTTGGAAGCTCCTCCACAGATCCACCCTGGCTACCCTCTAAAGGAAAAATACTATGCAGGTTGTGGTACAAGTCTGCGTCTGCACGTTGTGTATATTGGACGGCCAGAACCAAAGATTATGTGGTTCCACAACAGCAAGCCTCTAGAACCTTCTAACAACGTCATAATTGAAAATACAGATCATTACAGCCATCTGGTTGTCAAGGATGTGCATCGCAAGGATGCTGGAAAATATAAAGTGTGGTTCAGAAATATGTTTGGAACAGTTGACACTATACTCAATGTCGATATTCAAGGTAAACAATAATCTTTATTATTTTAATCTGTAATAATAATAATAATAAAAATAACAATAATAAATCATTTTTGTAATAACTTTTTATACAGCACCTTTCATGCAGACAGCCTAAAAGTACATTTTCTCTGTTCTCTAAATTAAAAATAGATACAAGTTAAATAAAATGTATCAATAACAGTGGGAAAAAAAATTATTAATGTACACATACTTAAGATTTTATTAATTCATTAAACATTCGGTTTCTTCTTTTGTTTCTAGATAAACCAGGAAAACCTGAAGGACCAATTGTGGTTGACTCTCTATTAAAAAACTCTGTAATAATCAGCTGGAAACCACCAGCTGATGATGGTGGAGCTCTTCTAACAAACTACATTGTAGAGAAACGTGAAGAACGTGAAGGCGAGCCATGGCTTCTAGTATCATCATCAATATCAGGAACATCATGCAGAGTTCCCAATCTTACTGAAGGAGCTGGTTATTACTTCCGTGTTTCTGCTCAAAATCGCTATGGCAACAGTGAATATCTGGAGATTCCAGAAGTTGTCCTTATCAAGAGTCAGTTAGGTAAGTAAATTCTTGGTAATTTTTGATAATAAAATGAATGTTGTAAGTTGCTGTTGTAATAACATTTCTAATATTACAATTTACAGATAAACCTGGAGTGCCACAACAGCTAGATGTTTCTGGAATAACCAAAGACTCCTGTGTGGTGTTTTGGAAACCACCTATCAGTGATGGAGGTTCTAAAATCAGAAATTACTGCCTTGAGAAGCGAGATAAGAAATCAGACCAATGGACTGCAGTGACTACTGATGAAATTCATCAAACAATCTACTGTGTCAAAGGCCTTGTTGAAGGCTTGCAGTATGAATTCAGAGTTAAATGTGAAAATCTTGGGGGAGAGAGTGATTGGAGTGAAGCTTCTACACCTATTATTCCAAAATCAGACGTTGAGATCCGTGCTCCTGCCTTCAAAGAAGAACTGAGAAACTTGAGTGTGAAATACAAGAGCAAGGCAACCTTAGTTTGCAAGATCAGTGGTCAACCTAAGCCAGTGGTTAAGTGGTACAAACGTGGTAAAGAAGTTCATTCAGATGGCGAGAAAATAACAGTTCAGGAATTCAAAGGTGGCTATCATCAGCTGGTTATCAATGCTGCTGATGAGGATGATTCCACTGCTTACCAGGTTAGGGCAACAAACCAAGGAGGGTCAATTGCTGCAACTGTCTCTCTGGATGTTGAAGGTATGCAAGCCCTACTTCAACCAAACAATAGGTCACCTTATTGCTGACTTTTACTAAAGCTGTCGCTCATTCATTTTCTAATTAACGTATATATTTCTATACTTTGCAGTGCCCGCCAAGATTCACTTGCCCAAAAACCTTCAAGAAAAAGAAGCAGTACATGCTCTTCGTGGTGAAGTGGTTAGCATCAAGATTCCATTCAGTGGAAAGCCTGATCCTGTGATCACCTGGCAGAAAGGACAAGATCTCATTGATAACAATGGATACTATCAAGTAATTGTTACAAGATCATTCACATCCTTGGTTTTCTCTAATGGAGTTGAAAGGAAGGATGCTGGTTTCTATATTGTCTGTGCAAAGAACAGATTTGGCATTGACCAGCAGACAGTTGAGCTTGATGTTGCAGATGTGCCAGATCCACCAAGAGGTGTTAAAGCCAGTGATGTCTCCAAGGACTCCGTCACACTGAACTGGTGTGCCCCAGCTAATGATGGTGGAAGCAAAGTCACCAGCTACATTGTGGAGAAATGTGCTACCACAGCGGAGAAATGGATGCGTGTAGCTCAAGCTCGTGATACACGCTACACAGTCATCAATCTATTTGGCAAGACAAGTTACCAATTCCGTGTTATTGCCGAAAACAAATTTGGGCAGAGTGAGCCATCTGAGCCAACGAGTCCAGTAGTAACAAAGGAAGACAAGTCACGAGTGTTGAATTATGATGAGGAAGTGGATGACGTGACAGAAGTCTCAGCAAGTAAAGCCCCAAATTCAGACATGAAGAACTTGTATAACAAGTATATGATTGCTGAGGAATTAGGACGTGGAAATTTTGGCATAGTACATCGCTGTATAGAAACAGGCTCAGAGAAAACCTTTATGGTCAAATTTGTTAAAGTGAAAGGTGCAGATCAAGCCATTGTGAAGAAGGAAATTGCTACACTTAACCTCGCTCGACAGAAGAACTTCTTGTGTCTCCATGAATCATTTGAGAGTCCTGAGGAACTAGTGATGGTTTATGACTTCATTTCAGGCGTAGACATTTTTGAACGCATCGCATCACCTGATTTTGAGCTCACTGAACGAGTCATAGTAAAATACATTAAACAAGTATGCGAAGCTCTTGCATTCCTGCACAGCAAAAGTTTTGGCCATTTTGACATAAAGCCTGAAAACATTGTCTACACCACAAGAAAGGGAACAAACATCAAGATCATTGAAATGGGTCAGGCAAGACATCTGACACCTGGTGACAGTGTCAAAATTCAGTTTACCATACCCGAATACTGCGCTCCTGAAATCCACCAACATGACCTAGTTAGCACCGTCACTGACATGTGGTCAGTGGGTGTGCTAGCATATGTGCTTATTAGTGGGCTTAATCCATTTACAGCTGAAACTAATCAGCAGGTCATTGATAACATCTCCAATGCAGAATACAGTTTTGATGATGAAGCCTTCAAGAAAGTCAGGCTTGATGCCTTAGACTTTGTGGATCGACTGCTGACAAAAGACCGCAAGCATCGTATGACAGCAGCTGAAGCTCTTGAACATCCTTGGCTAAAAACTGAACCTGAACAACTTAGCAACACAGCTATTAAGACTACAAGACATAAGAGATATTATCAGACAGTAGTGAAAAAAGAATGGAATGTTGTTGTTTCAGCAGCTCGTGTAGCTAATGGTGGTGCCATCAGAAGTCAGAGAGGGGTCACAGTTAGCAAGGCGAAGATTGCACCATTTGAACATGGTCCCCTTGCTGGTCAGATCAAACATAACGTCACAGAGGAAGGTGGAGATGCCAAATTTGTCTGCCATATTGAAAACTATGACAGCTGTACTGAGGTAACTTGGTACTGTGGAGTTAGACAACTGGAGGATAGTGACAAGTATGAAATCAGTTATGAAGATGGATTAGCCATCTTATCTGTCAGGGGAGTGAACCGAGCTGATGATGGCACCTACAGGTGTAAAGTTGTTAATGAATGTGGTGAGGATAGTGGTTATGCAGAGCTTTTTGTCCAAGGAGTCAGGTCATACCAGGACTACTTTTTCGCACGCCCCGTGAAGAAAGTGAAACGCAGAGTAGATACAACTAGACTTCTTCAAAAACCACCTGAATTTACCTTCCCTCTGATCAGTCGCAGTGCACACATCGGTGAAAATGTGCGTTTTGGAGTCACTATAACAGTTCACCCAGAGCCACGTGTTCTGTGGTTGAAATCTGGACAAAAGATTACGCCAGGGGATGATGACAGAAAATACATTTTCACAAGTGATAAGGGTCTCTATCAGCTTGTTATTCGTAATGTTGAACCTGAGGATGATGCAGAATACACAGTTGTGGCTCGCAACAGATTTGGTGAAGACAGCTGTAAGGCACGTCTCACGGTAACACCTCGGCCAACTCCTGCAGATATTACAATAAGACCTATGTTTAAGCGCGTACTTGCTAATGTAGAGTGCAGAGAGGGCCAAAGTGTCCGCTTTGAAGTGAGAGTGTCAGGATCACCAATCTTGAAGTGGGAGAAGGATGGCACATCTCTGGCTTTTGGCCCACAGATTGAGGTTATTCATGAAGGCCTGGATTATTATGTCCTGCATGTCAGAGATACTCTTCCAGAAGATTCAGGCACATATAGAGTCACAGCTACAAACTCAGCTGGCTCTGCAAGTTGCCAAGCGACTCTCAGGGTCGAGCGTGTCGCTCATGTGAAGAAAGAGTATGAGAGTGAGGCAGAGAAAAAAGAGCAAGCTCAGAAAGCGGAGATTGACAAGAAAGTGAGGCTTTCACAAATCCTTTCAGGCACAGAAGTCACTCCACTCACCCCTGTGGCTCAACAGGCATTGAGAGAGGCAGCAACTATGTATAAACCAGCACTGACTAAAAAGGACAAAGCTGAAATTGAGGATAAAATAGAAAAAGAGGAAAGGAAGAAGAGAGCAGATGAAAAGAGACTTCGCATGCCATATGACATCCCACAACCACGTGTCCGTGCTCCAACTGCCCTTGAACAGGACAATGAAATAAAATACTTTGTACCACTCTCTGACATGAAATGGTACAAAATATTGCGTGACCAGTATGAAATGCCTGAACCCATGGAAAAGCATCCACAGAAACGCCCAAAGCGCATTCGCCTCTCTAGATGGGACAAATTCTATGAGGTGCCTCAGCCAAGTATCAAAGCCATTTATAAGTCTAGGCACATTCCAAAGACATCTCAGGATGATCTTGAAACAGTAAGACCAGCAAGATACCGTGCACCCTCTCCTGAATCTGAGGCTTTCTATCGACCAAGAAGAAGGTCACTTGGTGACCTGTCAGATGAAGAGCTGCTCCTACCAGTTCGTGACTACCTATCAATGAAGAGAACTGAGGAAGAGAGGCTTCGACTTGAAGATGAACTTCAGCTTGGCTTTTCTGCATCTCCACCTAGTCTCAGTCCTGTGCGCTTCGAACTTTCCCCACTGCGACATGCACCACCAAAGCGAAGGGCATATGATGAGGAGGAGGAGGAGAAAGAAGAGGAAGTTAAAATGTATGACTCCTACCGTATTCCATCCAAATCTGAAGCTGGGCCAAGCTTCATTGATCTCCGCCAACGATATGAGATGGTTACGTACAGGCCTCCAAAACAAAAACAAAGAGTGCAAGAAGAGAAAGAAGATCACGAAATCCTTCGTCCTGTAGCCACAACACAGAAGCTGACCTCATATCAAAGCGAACTGAAACGCATGGAAGTAGAAGAGAAAACTAGGGTTTCAAAGAAAGAACGAAGAGTACAAGTTTCATCAGTAATGTCAGAGGGAATGGAAGCGAGTATTACACCTTCTGTATATAGCCGAGAAGGTCAGCCTGTGTTTGTGCCACGCAGAAGGTCGCCCACCCCTGAAGAAGCACCAATTCGCTCCCCTAGTCCAGTTATATCTGAGACTAGACTCACTAAACTCGAGGGGTCCACAAAGGTTGACATCATGTCCAGATACGAGGCAAGAAAAGCAGCCCTGAAATCTGAAAGAAAGTATGAGGTTGTGACTCAGCAACCCTTCAGCCTTGACCATGCCCCACGTGTAACTGTGAGGATGCGCTCACATCGTGTACCTGTTGGCCAGAACACCAAATTCACCCTGAATGTCCAGGCCAAGCCAGATGCTGAATTCAAGTGGTACCACAATGGACAGGAAATTAATGAGGGCAGAAAATTTCAGTTCAGCAACATCAGTGGGGTTTTGTCGCTTCATATTTTTGACTGCCAGTCAGAGGACAGTGGAACATACCGTGTTGTTTGCAGAAATGTAAAGGGAGAAGCATCTGATTATGCTACTCTAGATGTTTCAGGAGCAGGCTTCATCACAATATCTTCTCTTCGCAAAGATGAAGAGCCCCCCTCACCTTTTATTCCTGAAATGACAAAGACTGATGTATCCTCATTGAAAGCAGCTTCATTATCTGAAACACACATGGAAGTAACTGAAGTCCACGAACATGTCCAATATGAAGAGCGTAAATCCACTGAAAAGACAGAGGTGACAACAGTGAAGGAAGTGACTGTCCATGAGGAAAAGCTGGTGGAAGCTGTAGAGGTCACGGCAGTGCAAGAGGTTATAGTGCAGGAAGTAAAAACCACTCTACCTGCCAGAATACTTGCAAAACCACAGTCTCTTACTGTATCTGAAGGAGAATCTGCTCATTTTACATGTGATTTTGAAGGTGAACCAACACCTAGTGTGACATGGGCACATGAGGGACAGGTCATTGTTTCTACTCATCGTCACCATGTGAGTACAACAGAAAACAAGTCCACCTTAGATATTTCTGTTGTTGATACATCAGATGAAGGCAGCTATACTGTAATTGTAGAAAATTTTGAGGGCATACAGGAGGCACAGTTCAGTCTAACAGTCCGCAAGGCAACACCGAAAGAGAAGGCTATTGCGTCACCACCTAAAGTAAAGTCACCTGAGCCCAGAATGAAATCTCCATTTGCAAAGTCCCCAGAGCCTCGTATTAGGTCACCTATAGGAATAAAATCACCACCTAAGATGAAGTCACCCGAGCCAAGAGTGAAATCGCCAATGTCCCCAAGTGCTAAATCCCCAGAACCTCGAGTACAATCACCCATGGAAATGAAATCAGCACCTATGGTAAAGTCCCCTGAACCCAGATTCAAATCTCCATTGTCTCCAGAACCTCGTATCAAGTCCCCTATGATGAAGTCACCTGAGCCTAGGGTGACATCTCCAGTGTCTCCAGGCACCAAGACTCCAGAGTCTCGAATTAAATCACCTGAAATGATCCAGTCCTTTAAAGGAAGTAGATCTCCTGAGCCTCCTGGCTCTCCACAGAGAGTTAAATCCCCCCTAGGAGTTAAGTCACCAACTCCATGGAAGGTTTCTGCAACAAAACCAGACTTCTCAATTGGTCTCACTAATGTTACAGCACATCCAGATATGACTGTAAAGCTAACAGTGAAAGCAACAGGAAATCCTGCACCGGAATTCTCCTGGATGAAAGGGGATCAGGTAAAATAGTTAAGAACCTTGTTAATACTAAAATTGTTACTAGAACCAATAAACAATATGTACTACCTACAGGAATACATATACTTACAATATGCTTGCTTTGCATTTGTCTTTATTTGCAGGTGCTTTTGCAAGGTGGAAGATATGAGATATATGAAGAGGATGGATTTTCACACCTGGAGATTTATGAGACTGTGGTTTCTGATAGTGGAGTGTATAAATGCATTGCAAAGAATACTGCTGGAATCTCTACAACAAGCTGTTGCATCACAATCCAAGGTATGTAAAGAACTTAGAGTTCTTTTAGTGAGTTACAAACCAAAAACATTAAATAAATATTTATAATTTTGTTTCAGCTCTCCTCAAACCTGAAGCTGTTTCTACTGAGTGTCATGAGGAAGTCCACACATCCATGTCTGAGGAATTCACCAGTATGTCAGTCACGCACAAAGGCTTCCCTGAAATGGCGACACGTCTGGCTACTTCCATGCAGGAAGTCAGCTTCAGCAGCACCAGCATGAATGAGGCCACATTTGTGTCCTCTATGACATCAAAGTCTGTAACAGCAGAGACTGAGAAAATGGGCAGCCATAAATTTATATCACAGAGTCTTCAAGGTAAGTTTTTACATATTTTGATGTAACTCCAATACTCCCATGCATCATTATTATCCTGGTATAATTCAGTAATGTATTTTATTTGTTATGCATTCTTAAGACTTGTCTTCTTAAATTACTTCCTAGCAACAGGTACACCACCTAAAATTGAAGCGCTCCCTGAAGACATATGTGTAGAGGAAGGCAAGGTCCTCACAGTGGCCTGCGCTTTCTCAGGGATGCCCGTGGACATTGAATGGTTGCATTTGGGTAGGACACTGTTAAAAGATGAGGGAAGCAGCAGATTTCATATTGAAAATACAGAGGACCTCACCACCCTCGTTATCAGTGGTGTCAAAGAGAAAGATGCTGGGCCTTACACCCTAAAACTGACCAATGAGCTTGGCTCAGACAGTGCCACTGTCCACATCAGCATTCGATCAATGTAAACACATGCTGTCTTTTTAAGCCTGCTGTCCCTCCTTCATCCACCCCTAGGCATTCATCGTTCCTCTACCTTCTATAATTTTGCCTGATCAAGGCTGCGGTTTTTCTCCATCATTTCCTCATGTTTTAAATCAGCAAAAATTGCTTTAGATAATTAAAACTTATTGTAAATATTAATTATTTTTATAACAAACAACATTAATTTATGCCAAACTAGACTAAACTGTAAGATGTTAAAATGTGCCATATTGGGTAATTGACTTTCGATTGATTATTGGGCCACTTTTCTGTGACATGTACATAATGTATATAGCCGAATTTACCGGTTATGGAAAATGTATGCGCTGTTATTTATGGCAATATTACCCTAAAGAAGTGGAACTGGATGTTTAACAGGAGAAAGTTTTTTTTTTTTTTTTAACAAAAAAAAGAAAAAAAACGAATACCCTGAAAAACCTGAAACTAAACTTGGTGCCTCAACAGTATGTTGATGTCAAGATTGCCTCAGCAGGTAGATGCTTCCCTGTTGATGTTTTTTTCTAGAATAGTAGAGACTTGCACTGTATGACCAAACGTGCAATAAGTTTCACCTTAGTTACAGGAATTTTTTACATGATCATAAGACCTTGAGTGCAATTTGTACACCCTCACGCAAGCTGCCCAACTAGGTCTCATGTTCAGACAGACAATGTCACTACAGGATTTTATTGAGATGCCCACAGTGCGAGCGGCCTGCACATTGTGAGCCAAATTGTTTTATATGCATTGTTTCTGGCAGCAGACTGCTTGACTGAACCTGAGAGATGAACATCTCCTGGCCTTTACCTCACTCGGGCCATTCAAGTACTTCTCTGCAGAAACAGTGGCACCTCTTGGAGGATTGCTTGGGTGCATTGTGGTTGTACGTGTTGGTGTGTGTGTGTGTGCGTTTGTGTGTCTAAGTAAGTGTGTTTTAGGACTTAACATTGTCCTTAGTCAGGGCACCTACCAAGCAAATGTACCGCAGTGTGTCCCATCACACAATGTGTCGGAAACCAAATGCATTAACTGCATGTCCTGAACTTTGGTTTTATTCAATTTATTAATGTAGCTTTACCTATAAGAGCAACCTCCTTGAGTTTTATTATTTGATTAAATAAAGCATGATTTCAGCACCTCAAAACGTCTTTGCGAGTTTTTTTTACAAAGAAAGGGGAAAAAACGTGGATTTTTTTCAGCAATCAATATTTTACTCATTGTCTTTTTAGCTCCTAATTAGTCATATTCAGTGAGAACCAGACGTCCACCCCGATGTCGATTCACTATACTCGCTTGTCCTACGCAGTATCGTGAGGGTCCGGAAACGAAAGGAACGTTCTCTCTATATATACTGTGTTTTACGGTTTTATACGATTTACCCAGAAAACCAGCAGGTTAAACTACCCGAACTTATCACGAGCATGACCATGATCAGTGAAAGTGTGCACTTCCCGTCTGGAGAACTCGATGCTTTCCGTCCAGTGACAGCACAAAGCAGACTGGATTCACGGACACAGTCCCTATAAAATCTCTTTAAAGGTTAATAGTGCAGCCTCACTCGCAATTCTGCTGGCGCCGCGCGACTATCCTGCGCTATTGGGACGCGGGGACGAGCTCATTACGCAAACGACGGCTGTTATGGGGGGAGACGCACAGTAGGTCTGCAGACGCTACGGGTACGATACGAGGTATATGAACCCCGGGTGTAATGCGGAAACTGCACTCACCGAATCAAGAGTCCACTGGAGGAAGAAAACGCCGTTCCAGCGATATACTGGCTCTCACATTTTGTGCAACATTTCTGTTTTCTCTTTACTTAACCAGGAACGCAGGATAGTATAATGCCAGTAGCGGCGATTCTCCCTCAGCTGATACTGATAAGTCACACAGCCGCACAGCTCTTCACATCAGGTGTGTCATCTTATTTCTATCATTTGTGCGTATTACTGCAGATCCAGATGATCCGAGCACTTTGATTTGTTGTCAATAAATGCACGTCTGTGACAATCATGACCATTACTTTAGTGGGCGCACAGGGGATATTGGACTAAGCCATCAAGGAAACGTTTGCTGAACGTAAATCAAAACATTTTTAAGAAAATGCCAGGAGGAGTCATGAAATTGTAGCCAGTCGAATAAGAAAGCGAGGCGTGCATGCGCATGCAAATACGCGGGTTTTTGAATAGGCTTTTAAATGGGCGGCGTCCCAAAAGAGAGGGTCGAGCTTGGAAGCACGCTGTTGTATTGGACCCCGACCTGCCAGCTAGTGATTTAAAGTTGGCAGAAGACGATGGCCCACTGTTGCTGGGTGATTACCGGGATTGGTGGGTACGGTATAGGTGGTGTGTAATAATTTCTTTTTAAGTAATTTAGCGTGTATTAAGTATAAAGAGTGTATGATTTACACTCACCTAAAGGATTATTAGGAACACCATACTAATACGGTGTTTGACCCCCTTTCGCCTTCAGAACTGCCTTA
>JAODKL010000001.1:49730662-49745087 GCA_026780765.1 Petrocephalus schoutedeni | reverse complement strand
TTGCTTCCGGGATAGGCTCCGGACCCCCCGCGACCCTGAACAGGATAAGCAGGTTGGAAAATGGATGGATGGATGGAATCTAAGTAAGTATTAACCTGGTAGTAACCTGATGTATCAAAGTTTTAATGTTGTGCAATCTACTTTCAGTACCTTCGCGATCTACATATTGGGCACCCCTGATATAGAGCATACCTAATAACCCATAGAAGAATTTTCTAGCAACCCGAACATGGTAAAGTAATTCTATTTTTACTAGGGATGCACCAATACCATTTTTTACAAACCGAAATGAGTACGAGTAATTTTTTTGTGGACTTGTTGTTACCGAGTACCGATACTTCTTTAATTTGGGTTTAAATGAAAGTGCAGTAAATTGGGAGGTAGGTTTTATTTTCTCCTTTGCAGATTATGATAAGCCTATAATAAGGCAAAATATCAAATAATTTAACAGAAAGCAATTACAAACCAAAAATACACAGAATGTAAATAAAAGCTGATAAAAGAAATGAAATGTGCTGTTAATACAGCCAGCTTAACAACTGTAAGCAGAACCATTACCAGAACCATCTACTGGTAGGCTTACGGCTATTTCACACAAACTTGTCGACAGCATCTCCGAACTTCAGTTTCCGGGTTATCTCCCCCTAGACATTGAAGTCAGGTCGGACAACAAATCACATTCGCCGGCTGCGACCAGTTTGATATAGTGAGTGGTATCGGTGCTTGGTATCGGCACTTCATTTCCAATACGAGTACGGGTATTTTAACGAAGTATCGGACCAATACCTGATACTGGTATCGGTATCGTTGCAACCCTAATTTTTACATGCACATTTTGCATCCCGTTTGCACAGCGTTCGACCGCTTTTTACCCTTAGTAAAGTGCTTCCGGTAAGTACACAAGGGTCAAATTAGGAGAGAACAATGACTGCTAAGTTAAATAATGTTTTGAAAATAAAACAATTCCAGTAGTAAAAATATTAGGGAATAATATGATCTTTCTGTGAACAATATCTTACCATTAAATTGGTAGGTGATTCACTTACAGCTCAGCAGTGGAAACCATATTTTTTTGCACTGTAAATGTAACATCTTCCTTGGGTTTCACGTGCCTGTTTTTTGTGGGCGTATACGCAATCAGTTTGGGCAACTTCTGATTGGCGGACATGACTGGCACGTGAGGAGTACAGCACTTCTGATTGGTGAGACAGACTGTCACACAAGCAAGACGGCATGAATTTGCGAAACTGTTTTCACAACAGTTTTAAACCCTGGGTAAGACGTGCTGTATAATGCTTATCTTAAATCGCAGCCTTTGCGATTTGCTAATCGCATTGTTTCAAATAGCGATTTCGATGTGAAATCGATAAATCGTTTAGCCCTAGTGGACTTCATATAGCTATACAAAGTAACCCTTTCACAAACCAATCCATCTGACAATCCAGCGATACTTATAAGAAAAACTACTGCTCACAAATGAAAGCACATGAAAAAAGTTAAATATGCAAAAAAAAAAAAAATATATATATATATGCACATGGAATAGGTCTTAGAGGGCCAACATAACCCAAATCCTCATTGTTAGAATAGGCTAAAACAACTACCCTATTTTTATCTTGCGAAGTTCACTTGTTAGTACATATATATAAGGTCAATATACATTATGCATCTACCATCTTGGAAGTAAATCTATTATGTAATTTCATTTTGCTAGATTAAATTACATTCATGTGTTGTATGATTGCATTGAATTGCTTCTAATTGAAATTTTTAAAATTTGTCTTGCTGTCATTCCAATTTAGCATCGTATAGTCAGTTCAAAATCCAATTAATGAATAGAATGGGGCATAATTCATGAATTCTGGACAGCCCTGGTATGCTACATAATGTGTATCCAATCAAAATTGCTATATATTCAGTCACATCTATTGATCTGGGAAAGGGAATCACCCCTCATGACAAGCAATGACAGAGAATTGTGCAAGTCAACATAATACAACACCCAGGAAGCCAAGTTGCTTGTCTAACTGCTGTGTTGCGGCTGGCTATGAACCCCATGGATCATCTCCGTAATAAAATTTCATAAAGAAATTCAGACTGGCCTGCAATGAAATAATAAGCCTCCTTAGTCTGGTGCAGGATAAATTGAAAAGAAGTACACTGGAATTTTGCCCTCATTGCACCGTGTAACTTCTCTCTGCCTTTACACCTGTGGTGAGCTCCTGCAGACCTACAGATGCACGTGGGCTCAGCAAGGCCACTGTGTCCTGCATCTCTGCATGCATTAATCACTTTTCTACATACAATGTCCAGCAGGAGGGGATGCAATACAGGTCACTAAAATTGGTTTTCATGCCATTGCAGGCATACCTGACATGTGCAGTGGATGTAATATTCATATTCACAGCCTCTTGAATCCCATCTGCACCTGTCAAAAAATGTTCTTGGCACTAATTGTCCAGATGACATTCAGCAATCAAGGATATTTTACAGACATTGTCTCCAAGTGACCCATGTGGTGCTTCTATCTAGTCCAACTTTGGAGACCAGATGAGATGCTGGCTGGTTATTGGGAGGCACCAGTCATCCTCTTATTGAACACCAGCTAACTGCAGTGTTGAACCCCCAAACCGTGGTTGAGGAGAGGTATAACACCACACACCAAAGAACACACACTGCTGTAGAGTGTGCTTTGGTCATGTGGAAGATTCTGGTGCCTACACAAGTCCTTGGGAGTTCTAAAATTTCCCCCAGAATGTTGCAATGCTGTTTTTGGGTGTAGTTTGCTGTACAGCAGTGCAGTAATTATTATATTAAAATATATCTTTGGCCACCTCCTCAATAAGTTGTTTTAAGGCTTCTTTTGAGCATCCCATTTTGAGATTTTTATATTTTCAACAAGCATGTTCATTTATTTTGGTCTCGTTTTGGTTGCTTTGATGTGTTTTCATTTATTTTATATGATTTTTACATTTGCCTATGCCAGATGTTACAATAATAACACATTGCACCATTGAAATACGTGGGATCTCTTCTGACTGTTTTTTTCACTAGTTTTGCTACAGTCAGTGCCACTACTGGTAGCATGAGGCGATACCTGGACCCTACAGATGTTGCACAGGTAGTCCAACTCCTCCAGGATGGCACATCAATACGTGCCATTGCCAGAAGGTATGCTGTGTCTCCCAGTACAGTCTCAAGGGCATGGAGATTCCAGGAGGCAGGCAGTCCTGGAGAGCTGGACAGAGCCATAGAAGGTCCTTAACCTATCTGCAGGACCGGTATCCTTTGGGCAAGGAGGAACAGGATGAGCACTGCCACAGCGCTACAAAATGACCTCCAGCGAATGTCTCTGACCAAACAATCAGAAAGACTTCATGAGGGTAGCCTGAGGGCCCTGTGTTTTTCATAGATAAGAGCAGGCTCACCCTGAGTACGTGACAGATGTGAAAGAGTCTGGAGAAGTCATGGAGAATGTTATGCTGCATTGTTCAGCATGACCGTTTGGTGGTGGGTCAGTGATGGTCTGGGGAGGCATAGCCACGGAGGGACGCACAGACCGATTAGGTGGGTCGTGTAGCAGATACTGAACTAGCAGCACAGAGGCTACAGTGGGATCTTGATTTAATCAGTGACTGGGCTGATACCTGGCAGATGAAATTTAATGGAGACAAGTGTAAAGTAATCCATGTAGGGAATAGAAATATAAGGCACAACAATTTTATGTGTTCCACGGAAATAAAGGAAGCTGATTGTGAGAAAGACCTTGGTGTGTATGTTGGTGCTTCAATGTTCCACTCTATACCGTTCCTTGGTACGGCCCCATCTAGAATATTTCAGGCAGTTCTGGTCACCTTACCTTAAAAAGGACATTGCTGCCTTAGAATGGGTTCAATGGGTTACTTTCTGACAAAAAAAAAAAACGTAGCTCTTGTGTGGTTTCATACTTGACATTCATTTAAGGTGGTGTGTTCACCTAATTGTTCATTTGATGCCAGTATTAGAGCACAAATTGAATTTGAATTTAATATTGAATTTTGATTAAATTCGGATGAAAAATATTTGTTCTGTAAGCCACTGATATTTATGTAAACTGGTTAGGATCCTTTGTGATTAATGGTGACCTCATTACTGCAGCCAAGGGGTATTTTAATGCAATGGTGTTGTGAATACATTGTGACTATTGTGTTAAATAGGATGGATAGTTAGAGTAGGAAAGAGAACATAGGGAGACAGGAGATGGCTAGAATGATCGATAGAGAGCTGTAGTGGTGCTGGTTAGTTGTATGAGAGGGTACTGTCCAGAAATTATACCGAAGTATATGGCTTTAAAAAAGCAACACTATTCCAGCTGCATATTCCAACCTTATCAGTCTCTCACATCGTTTTGGAGGAATTTTGGCCCACTCTTCTGAACAACGTTGCCTGAGTTCAGTGAGGTTTGTGGGCATTCGTTTATGCACAGCTCTCTTAAGGTCCCGCAACAGTTTTTCAGTTAGCTTAAAGTCTTTGACTGGGTGATAGTAACACCTTGATTCTTTTCTTTTTTAGCCATTGTTGTAGATTTACTGGAGTACAGTTGGTATGAGGTGTTTTTGCTGATGTTTTTGCCAAATGTGGTGCTGTGCATTATTCCACTGTTTAAGACACTTTAAGACACTGTTCCAGAAGTCTTGTGGTTTGTTCAGGTGCAACTTTGCAAACCTAAGCCTTGCTGCCATCTTTTTAGAGAGGAGAGGTTTTCTCATTGCAGCCCTTCCAAACAAGCCATGCTTGTTTGGAATACAGTACACAGTTTCTTTATAACTGTGCGGTCATGAATTTTAGAATTTAACATCGTAACTGAGGCCAATAGAGTCTCAGATGTAGCTCTTGAGTTTCTTGCAATTTCTTTAAGCATTGCACAATGTGACCTTGGGGTGAATTTGCTGGGATGTCCACTTCTGGCAACAGTCTTTGTTTTCCTCTTGTGAATGATCTTTTTTTCTCACTATAGAAGGATGGATTTCATATTGTTGGGAAGTAGCCATATAACCCTTCCCAGGATTGATGGGCAGCAACAATTGCTTCTCTAAGATTTTAAGTCTTTCCTCCTTGGCATTGTATTAACACACATCTGAATGCTCCAGACCAGCAAATTGCCAAAGCATCTGCTTTTATAGAGGTGGTCATGCTTGCTGATGATCAATTAATCAAGTGTATTTGATTAGCAGCACCAGCCTGGTACTTACCTTCTAAAGTCCCAAGGTAGCAGTAAGGGTGTACTTCATTTTTCACATACTGGTTCTTCATTTTGGCTTGGTTTTTATTAAGTAAATAATCACATAGTATAATATATTTTGTTGTTCATCTTGCATTTGCCTAATTGTAAAATCTGTTACAGACCAAATGATTTTTAAATTATGTCCTAACATGTAAAACCTAGGCATTGTACTTTTCACATGACTGTATGTCTATTTTGTATGTGAGTGGCATCTGCCAGTTTAGCAAGCAACACTGCTTACTGTACATTTCTTATTGCTTCTCTGGATAAGGAAGCTCTTTAATTCTGTTAAATTAGATATGCATTGCAAACCTCTGCTCAGTCCCTGTTAAAAACAATTAATTTCATTGATCTGTCACTATGAAAAGGTATGTATGAGGTAAGGTATGAGTGAACACCATCTCTTGTTCTGGTACAACTGGAGCAATACATACATTCATAAACAGGAGACCTTGTCAATAGTCTTTTGTGTTTGCAGACCTTTTAAACAGATGTGACCTACGCAGTGGCCAAAGATGGATGATTCCACCCCCTCCTCCATTCCCCCCATGCCCCCTGAAGCTATACATGTCGACGGTATGGCAGATCTGGGGGATGAAGGGGGGGGGTTGTTCACACAACCACAAAGCTTGTGTGAAATGCACTTCTATGTCTGTCAGTGATGGTTCTAGCTTATATGGGGCCCTGTCCAAATCCCCTTTCAACCTCCTCCCACTCCCTGCCAAATAAGAAAACTGGTGCCATCCAGCATTGTCATATTTATTTGGACATTTGGAACGATACAAATAATGATAAATTTTATAAAGCTATATAAATATAAAAATACACAAAATAAGATAATACAAAATAAGATAAATATAAAAAGTAACCAATAGAAACAAACTAATATATTAATAAAAAAATTATAAAGAGAATTTAATTATTTAATTATTACACTACCCTATTACCTAACAAACATGTTTGTGTCATACTAGCCTATTTTATGCATAATATTATACTCATAGTGATGAAATGGCTGCATACCTTTTATCTTTTGTGTATTTCTCCTCTCTTCCTCTTTTCTTAAACTAAGCATCTGACAGTTTAGACTTTATCAAACTGTGTTAATTTGGCACTCAAACATCAATACATTACTGTCAACCAAGAGTCAAGCTTATACCAATTCATCTTGGTGGTGTGAAGACTAGCTTTATATTATTCTTAACAGTTTCACTCAAATTAGGCAAAAATACAAAAAAGGCTGTGAATCTATTTATCAACAGTATTTTGAATGAATTGTGGTTTATTTGGTAGCATTTTGTAGTGTGACAGATTTTACTAATTGCATTAGTACTGTACAAAGTTAAGAGGTGCACCATTTCAGAGATAGCTCCACTCCCCCTACCTTGGTCCTCCAGTGGGGCGACTTGAGGTCAAACCATCTCTGCTGCCCTCCCCATTTCGTACTTCTGAATAGTGCCCCCACTTTGACAAGATTAATTGACCCACACAATGACAAAATATCATTGACATATGTGCAAATGAGCAACAGAAAACCAATTACACAAATATCACCATTTTTTTTTCTTGGCTCATGTTGCCCGTGGCAAGATGAAACCATGGTTGGCTGCCTATGTTTCCTATACCTAAATCTGCCTGTGGTCTTTGTTACAAGCACTGAATCAAATACAATATGCAAATTATAATATACAAATAACAATATTCTGTTTGTAATCCATTGTAATGCATTACTGTAAATAAAGTGTTCTTGTTGATGTAACAGGTATTTCTAAGAACTAAACTTCTGACTGGGCCAAATGGAGAGAAGGTACTGATTCTGGTCTCGTGTGTGTGTGTGTGTGTGTGTGTGTGTACAGGTTTTGCTATAATTGTGAGGACAAATGGACCACACAAGGGTAGCAAATCCTGGAAATAAAAGCATGCCTAGTGAGGTTATTTTTTCGGTCCTCACTACTTCAAACTTCGTTTTATAAAAATCTATGAATGCAATCATAAAAGTTAAAAAGTCTTGTGTCTTATTTGGTTACTTATGGTTAAAGTTATGGTTAGATAGGGTTTAAGGTTGTCAATGTTGGGATTAGGATTTTTCCTAATTTGTCTGTGTGTGTATGAAAGTTGTCAATGTAATGTGTGTGTTTTTTTTTTGCTCTTAAAGGGACGAAGAGGAGAACGGGGAAATAGGGTAAGTGTGTGAGTGACATATAGCCCTTTCTTGTTCTGTTTGTCCACCTGTGATGGTTCACAGTTAATGTACAGTATGACAATAAAGCTTTTGGATCCTTTGAATTTCTGGTGTGCTTGAAGTAGTTTCCTCTCTTGCAGGGTCCACCAGGACAGGATGGACCGCAGGGGGAACTGGGACCCCAAGGTATCATGGGGCCTCCTGGAGAGAAGGTCAGTGCAATAATAGCTCCCTGGGAGTGAAGCAGCATTTCCTGAATTACTCTTGCTGGTTCACACCAGAGATTGTGTACTTCTGTTACTGGGATTATACACACCAAGAATCAGACATTGCCAACAGCAACAAGATGTTTTACCAGTAACAACAGCTCTTTACATTCGGTCAGTCTGGCAAATTGGAGTATTTAATATCTGTTTAATCAAAATCATAATCTAATAATAATCTGTTTCATATCAAAAGCCCTTCCCACCTCATGAGTTATCGCAAAGTGAGCCATTTGGGGGAGACAGAGCCAAAGTTCCAATGCTGAGAAAATCTGGTGCATTTCGCCTTCTTACTGTAACAGGGTCAGTGATGCCTTAGGAATGTACTTGTGTGTAAAAAGCCCTTTATGATGGGAGACTGTTAGCAATTCTGTAAAACAATTCAATTTCTATAGCATATTTTCATAACATTACATTTACATTCTCAAACTATTTTGTGTTTTCCCTGACCAGTGCTCCCAGAGAGTAATACAGAGGCAAGGAAAAACTTCCTAAAATCTGGGTGTGAGGCAGAAGGTCAAGTGGTGTTATGGATGCTGATGTCTGGGCAGGAAGATGAGGGTGCAGCTTACAACTACTGGATGAGTGGTGGTGCAGTACAGGCAGGAGAGGTGTCACACGCAAAGGGGGACATAAAAAAAACTGTAAATGTGCAAGTTTAGTTCCTTTATGGTTGCAGAATGCCAAATTTCTAGATATTCAGCAGTTTTATTTAGTATCTTATATTGATGCGAGTAACAGGTTTACTTTCAGGAATGCATTTTTTCTGTAGCAGTCCAGGTGTTTGTTTTGTGGTGCGACTCAAGGTACTTGAACCTGCAATCCTTTAATGATTTGTGTTCAGGGGAGCTCACATTCTACCTGCTGCCCACCTGCATCTATTCTTATGACCACTAGGGGGAGAAAGGAGAACCGGGCTGGATTGGATTCTCTGGAGAAGTGGGATTGCCTGGAAACACTGAGGTAAACTGAAGATCTGTATTTTTATTTAAGTCCTCCAGATATGTATAATATAACCAAAGTCAGTCTCGTCTTAATTGTTACCTCTCTACCAACCTTCGTTTTGACAGGGGGCCCGAGGGAAGGATGGATCCAAAGTAAGCTTAAATCATAGTTGATCGAACATTTAAGGCTGTGTAGGATTTTGGTACTTAAAAGACAGTTTTTACAGTACACATCATTAACAGGGAGAGAGTGGCTACAAAGGCGCTCAAGACCCTCCTGGTGAAACGGTGAGTTTTTAACGTCCGTGTCTTTGCATTATGTAAGGATGTGCAGCCTTTTGATAGCCTTTTTGTGTTCAGGGCTTTCCTGGACATCCTGGCTCTGAAGGTGAGAAGGTGGGTCACTCTCTACTCTCCACGTAGCATCACTCTCCTCTGCTTTTTCCATGTTTCCATTGACTCCTTTGTGTTGCTCTCCCTGGATCGGTGCATCGCAGGGTGATATTGGGCTGGCTGGTGACCATGGGTTACAGGGCCTCCGAGGAATACGGGGGGGTCCAGGAAGAAGAGGAAACGTGGTAAGAAGGATGTCCCTGGCACCCATGCGCATGTGATGCTGCACAGGCCATAACCTCAAGAGATGGTTATCCATCCAATAACAAGACAGAAGGAGGATTCCTTTGTTTACTGTACTAAATTCCTATTTGTCTTAGTCTATGCAGGGATATTATCTATATCTGTAAGAGAAATAATTAAATGTTGGATTATCATTTTATTGTGTTTTTTATGTGAAGAAGGAACAGAAAACAATATGCAATAACATTCAGATCTAACAAATACCTTAGCAATTCAAGCAGTTTAATTTTAATTTAACAGTTTTGTGAAATAGATCACCCTTATATGTCTGTAGCTATGAAGATAGTCTACCTCATCATTTAGAACAAGAAAACTCAATGCACCTGCAGATTGTTTAAAATTGATTTTACATTCCCATCACAGATTTAAGTTCAAAATTTCCACGACTATGATTAGATTTTTTATTGTCTTGAGCCACATGTAGGCTATTTTATGTTGATGTTGAAAATAATATTCTGCAAAGGTAAGAATCTCTTAATTGTGCAATTGCAGTTGAATCCATAGTACTAAAAGTGTATTCTAGATAAATCAGTAGCCTGTTTATAAATGAAGGTGAAAGTTTTAAACAGTCATATTAATGCTAAGCAGCCAGACACAAGGAAGATCTGGTTGTGATGTTTGGAATTCTATGCCCCACCCTGGGCCATGCCCCTTGGGGTTCTCCTGGAGATTCCACGCCCCCTGAGGTTCCCCTGGAGCAGGGGTGCCCAATCCTTCTCCTGGAGAGCTACCACCCTGCAGAGCTAGGTGCAGCCCTAATTTAACACACCTGATACTGATAATCAGGCCCTTCAGAAGCATCTCAATTAGAGTCAGCTTTGCTTCAACATAGCTGACTTATCAATGTTTGTGTATATAATTTATTTAAAGAGCACCTAAATTTGCTGGGTCAGGATCTGGATGACTGGCTGTAATTGATGGAACCATGAATGATGCCCTCTACCAGAAAATCCTGAAGGAGAATGTCCGGCCATCAGTTTGTGCTCAAGCACACTTGGGTTATGCAGCAGGACACTGATCCAAAACACACCAGCAAGTCCACCTCTGAATGGCTCTAAAAACTAAATGAAGGTTTTGGAGTGGCCTAGATGGCCTTGAGATGCTTTAGCATGACCTTAAACAGGCAGTTCATGCCCAAAAACCCTCCAAAGTGGCTGAATTGAAACAATTCTGCAAAGAACAGTGGGCCAAGATCCCTGCACAGTGATGTGCAAGACCCACTGCCGGCTATATCAGACACTTGATTGCAGTTCTTGCTGCCAAGGGTAGCACAACCAGTTATAAGATTAATTTTTCCCATAGGCCCAGGTACGTTTTAATTTAAAAAGTGCATTTTGTATTTACTCTGGTTATCTTTGTCAAATATTAAAATTTGTTTGATGATCTGAAACGTGTGACAAATATGCATAAAAGTAAATCAAGAAGGGGGCGAACTCTTTTTCACAGCATTGTATACAGTATATCCCATTGTTTATATATCCCATCGAGTGAATCATTCTGTACCCTGATCCATGTGTCTATGTGTACACACCCGTGCCAAATGATCATATCATTCCACTCTGTGTGTCATCCTCCTTACCTGACCTGCTGTGTGTTCCCCCACGCAGGGACGACAGGGCGTCAGAGGCAAGCCTGGGCCAGAGGGCCACACTGGAGTTCATGGTCGGCCGGGCCCTGCTGGACAGCCAGGTGTACCTGGGCATGGTCTGTGCCATTTTATTCATCCTCCTCATAATCTCACAGATCTTCCTGTAATCTTTCGGCCAGAACCATCACCACAGTCCGTGTGGCATTTCTAAAATATTTGGCATGCAGTGAGGTGCTCCCCATGGCCTCCACATTGCTGGCATGTTGTCACGCTTACATTTTCTGGATGCTTCTCTCCACATCAGTGCATATCCTGCCAGGCCTGAAAGGAGCCAAAGGCATGGGTGGGACCTCATCGACATGCGGCTGCAGCTCGATGAGGCCGCTTAACCACGACAAGGTTCCATCTGTGAGAAACACTGCCTCTGCAATTTGTTAATGCCTTTTCACTATGGAAAAGCAGATACAAAACATCACAGCTATATCCTAAGGGTGTTCATTTCCGTAAGATGCATAACTAAAGAGGGTTCCGCAGCGACATGAATGGTGCTCACGTTCACACAGACAGAGCTGGCTTTCCATCTGAACAGATCTACATTGTGAACGACAAGGAGAGTATGGTTGACCTGCAGTGGGAAAACACTTTGGTCCTGAGACGGGACACACAGACCCTCTACATCTACAGCAGCTTCGACTGGAAAGCTGTGCAGGTCTGTGAGCACATTCCCAGGTTTTTGTTACAAAGCACCCACATTCAGTTTCAAACACTGTTAATCACTAGCATACTCCGTGCAACTTTCATAACAGATATCTTCATGTATATCTCTCCATCCACAGGTCGCTCCGCCTTCATAGCAAACTGCAGCTTTCTAGGGACAGCAATTTTTTTTTTTTGGGTGCAACATGCGACCAGCCCAAATGTGGACACCTGCTCAAAGGATTAAAGGTCAAAGATCAGCCAGCTGCCCAGCAACCTCTAATGGGAGTTTTATTTACGCAAACATGTTTTGATGGCAGAACAAAAAAGACTGGTTCAGAGAGAGAACAAATTAGGATTTGTCAGACCAACCAATCAGATGTCTTGATTCCACCTACTCTACAATCTGATCAGAGACAACCAAATAATTTTTCATTCTGCCCTCAGAACATTTGAGTTACAAAAATTCCCGTAAGCCCAATCACCCATTAGACAGGCATGCATCTTTGACTGTCCAGTTATTCATGCTGCATATGCCTTCTGCAGTCTGTGGAAGAAGTCTTTTTGATGCATGGACCAGCTCAGGCGACCCGCTAACCGAAAAAGAATGGCTTCATAATCATTCTGGAAAATGGATGACAAAGTTGCTATAGATTCAAAATGTGCCTTCAGCCTCTGCAGTGCCCCTGTGCTCATCCTGGATTGCTGGCAGGTCAGGTATGTTTTGGAACCCTGACAAAATGCTGGATATAGAAATATGATAATGCTGCTCTCAACCTAAAATTGCATGTAAACATGTTCCAAATAAAAAGTGCATTTTACCCTGACTGTTTCTTCATGGTTGACAGACTGTAAAAGACCCCTGGAATCACTTTTAAGGCAAATAGAACTTTTTTTTTTATCATGACTGGGAGTGAGCAGAGCAAACACGTTTCAGACAGAGTGAGAGTGAGAGTCATACACCCACATCAGCGGAGGCAAGGTGTGGTGACCCCTTGCACAGAGGGCACATGGAGTCACGCCCAAGGCACCCCCCCCACCCCCCCCCGCCATGCAATTGAGCCCACCGATAAAGAGTCCTCCACACCCTACTCTGTCATTTTGATCAGTTAAAATTAGATGAAGACAAACATTTCAGGCATGTTTTTTTAAAAAGTGCACAGGAATCTTTCTACAGGAAGTAGCTGGTACTTCCTGTGGCAGCAGTGTCTGCAGGAGTCCTTCATATGGCGGTCAAAGTTCAAGGTGAGAGTTTGGGAGTGGCCGAGTCCGCCCCCCCCACCATCTTGGGGCTTGTGCCAGTCTCCTCTGGGATGCTCAAGACAAGCTCACCGTTGACATTCACCTTGGAAGACTGAACCAGCCCTTTACATGGAAACACAGCAGTGAAAATGAGTCACAGCTATTACTATGGGTTTACAGACAAGAAATCAGGAATTTTGGACCACAGAAACATAAAAAAAAACCCAGGGAGAGCGCCACCTACTGTCTGTCTCTGAGGCGTAACCATCGCTCTGCGACTCTGTCTCAGAGGAGGTGCGGGCTCGTCTCGTGGGGAACCGGTGATGGGACGGGGGGTTCTGCCCAGGGGACTGGCTGCTCCTGGAGGCACAGGGAACCATAACCAGCCAGAGCCAATTATGAACAGAAACATTTTCATCATAAAATTAAGAGGTACAACAATAATGTCAAGTCAAGACTGCTTACTTTTAGGAACAATACCCAGAATGCAATGCTTCCCAGGATTACCTGTCAAAACTGTAGGTGCCTGGGTGGCTGATGGACCTCTTCATCTGAAAATGATAGAGAAAACCGAAAAATGTTATATAATATAATACAATATATTTTATTTTATATAAAAATATTAAACAAGTTAACAAAACGCCAGTAAATAGCTGTGGCAATGATTTACCCGGACCATCTGCATGGGGGACGGGGACAGTGCAGAGATCACAGTATCGGGGGGCGTTAACTGGAACATTTCCGTCTTGAACTTGGCATTTGCAATCTTCATGCATTCCTCTAATGTTTTGATAAACGTGTTGCAAGTGGCACTCAGTAAAGAGGAGGCATCATTCACACGCTGGAGGGAGAGAGGAAGGGAGGGATAACAATGCTGAGAAAGTCTAACCCTGCTGTTCCAATGGGATCACACATGTCCACATATTTGCATACATTTTTGCGTCATTATCAGTCCCAGCACGTGAGGGTGAGGTGGAGTCTCTCCCAAGTAGCATAAGGAAGAAGGCTGGGCTTCACCAAGAATGAGAAATATGGATATGAATATGGATATGAATATGGAGATATGGATATGAAATTCAGCTGAAACTAGGGGTAACTAACGATTATTTTGATAAATTATTAATCTGTTGATTATTTTCCCGATTAATCAGATAAAAAAGAAAATTTTTATGTCCACCTGTTTATTCAGAATTAGAACATTATCTAGGGGTGGCATGGTGGTGCAGTGGTTAGCACTGTTGCCTCACGCCTCTGGGACTGGGGTTTGAATCCTGCCTTGGTTACGTGTGTGGCGTTTGCATGTTCTCCCCATGTCGTCATGGGGTTTCCTCTGGGTACTGTAGTTTCCCCCCCATGGTCCAAAAACATGCTAAGGTTAATTAGAGTTACTAAAATTGTGCATATGTGGGTTGTTCCCTGCCTCATACCCATTGCTTCTGGGATAGGCTCTGGACCCTGGATGGATGGAACATTACCTAAACTGATGGAGCAAAAAAATGCAGATCAAAAAGCCCAGCAACAGAATTTCAACATTAATACCGTATTTTCCGGCGTATAAGACGACTGGGCGTATAAGACGACCCCCTGACTTTTCCAGTTAAAATATAGATT
>JAODKL010000001.1:49695258-49722456 GCA_026780765.1 Petrocephalus schoutedeni | reverse complement strand
AAAAAAACATTATTTTTCCCCAGCTACACCGTCAATAGCATCTCTCACAGTGGAAGATACTGCATCCAGAACAGAAACTGAGTCTGCACCACTTCCCAACACTGAGGTTACAGCAGTATTTGCACTGTAAACCTTTTTTATTTATATAAAGTGTGAGTGAATTTAAACTGTATGGCTATGCTGTGGTTCCTTTGCGTGCGTGCGTGCAGGGGGCCTCCATGTCCATTTTGCTTGGGGCCCCCAAATTCGATCAAACGGCCCTGCTCTGAGCCCTGACCTCCACCTGATAGAACACCTTTGGGATGAATTAGAGCGAGCCAGGCCTTCTTGTCCAACATCGGTGCCTAACCTCACAAATGCTCTTATGGAAGAATTCAAAAATTCCTATAAACACACTCCTAAACCTTGTGGAATGAACTGTGTTGTCAGTGCTGTCACTCAAGCTAAACAATTGAGGACTCACCATGCCCACATTTCCAATGTGCTGTACAAATAAAAAAACAATTGAAAAATTGATGTTCTGGTTAATGTAAATGTCTGCTTGAAAGCTTAATAACATCTTATCCTGAGTTTTGAAGGTACTTTACTGTGGAGTTTTTAAAATAGTGCCCTCTGAAAGCTTAAAGTCATATGGTACAAGTAATACCCTTATGAGCTGCTGAGGTTTAGCAAACATAAATATATGAAAATAATAAACAATAAAAGTCCTCATACCAACATTTACAAATCAGTTTTGTGGGATAATTAAATAACTAAATACAATTTAAATTAATAACATAATATTGGCTTAATTATACCCTGATACATTTGGTGCAAATACAGGTCTTCAAGAATGGTACTCCACGTTCTCCACTCTGTTTCAAGAAGGATGCCACCAAAAAAAAAAAGAAAAAAAAACAGGCTGCATAGAGTACAGTACAAAGATTTTATTATCAGGTCTACTTAGATATGTAGCTTGCATGGATGGCCTATCATTCTCACACTAGATATATTAAATGAATAGGGCAGTTTGAAAAATTTAATACTGAGTGTATTATATTTAAAATACATTTATACAAGTTTAAAACATACATGGCATTTTCAAAGTAATAGAAGGACAAATCATTAATAGCATGAAATAATGCTATTAACGATTTGGGAAAACCCACATAATTAATGATTTGGGAAAACCCACATAATTAATGCATTGTTACCTACTGTATTTTCGCTTGTAAGATTGATTGATAAATGAATACTGAACAGATGTTTGTGATCTCTAAAATGTCGATTGTTATAATTCTTGAATGAATTAATAAGATTAGTTTATTAAATAAGTAGATGTGTGGGGTTTGCATGTTATCCCCAAGGTCTAATGGAGTTTATTCTGGTTTCAGTCCACAGCTGAAAAATATACTAAGGTGTTTTGGAGTCCCAAAATTGCTCATAGGTGCGAGTGAGGCCAGAGACAGGTAGATGCCCTATCCTGGGTTGTTGCTTGCCTTGTAACCATACTGTACTGTAGCTTGAGTTTATTGCAATGAGTTTATTCCATGTCTTTCATATTTGGAATGTATATTTTAATTCTGATACTTCATAATTTGCTTGTGGTTTTCAAAATTTTGATTAATACTCACGCAAATTAACTCCATGTTAATCCAAATGTAAGTTAATTAACTGACATAATAAAACGTCATTTCACATTGGAGTTTATTTCGTATTTCAATTATCTATTTACGTTTTAATTACTTCATATTTTAATTACTTATTTCATATGTCTTTTAGTTATTTCATTTTGTTACAAAAAGCGTTCCAGAATTTTGAGAGAACACTTTTTTATTAAAGTTTTTGAGAACTAAACAGCAACCACTATGCCGATTCGAGCAATAAGGTAACGCAGGGAAATCGGACACCGGACAGTAAGGCACACGCATAGTGTGCAGTATACACAATGGCCAAAGACATGCGATGATCGAACAGGATTCATACACGACAATCGGGAACACAGCAGGTAGGCTATTTACAATGATAACTATAAAAGTTATTTGCAATACCCATGGAGCATGTCGGTTGATGTTCATGAGCTCCGCTAGGCGGCGCCGCTGGCAAATTGTCATATTATCCGACTAAGCAATAAATCCTGCTTTGTGAAACAGCCCATAGGGTCGTTTTGTTATATCACTGTGCCCCGATAAGATAAACTTAATATAAATATGTATTGATCTCCGCAAGATCATTGCATTACAGTATTGCATTACAGTGCCAAAAGTGCCAATTACCCTTCCATTGAAATGGATGTGCTAATTGGCTGGCTTTTGAACTGTCCATATACCATTGAAGCACCAACAAAAGCCCCTTGGTTACAGTATCGGTCTGTCATCCCTTGCCATGTCAATGGAACACTGCCAAAAGTGCCAATTGCCCTCTGGCTGCGCTTCTAGCCAAGGAACTCCATTGCCAATTCATGCAGCAAAAGACAATGGAGACTGGGAGGAACGCTGCTGCAGCTGCTGCATTGTTTGCTTCTACTGTGCCAGGACCTGTACAAGCAACTCAGTGCCAGGTACAAGAGAGCTGCAACAGAAATCACAGCACGTTTCCCTGCATAAAGTGTCACAAATACACCTGCACAAGCAGGGACGATGGTCATTGGGTCTGCAAACGCTCCAAACACACACACACACACATATATATATATATATATATATATATATATTTTTTTACAGTTTTTGCTATTTTTACATTGAGTGAGAGGAGATAACATGCACAGCTGGACTGATCACACAAAAACAAAATTCACTTTTGGTTTTATAATTCACTGGGGGCCAATTAAAATGAAGTGGCATTGTTTCATTCTGTACGTGTACGAGCATGTTATCAACCATTGGATCATGACTTCACTCAGCTTATGACATTTTTGTACAAACATATATTGGAGACTGATGTGTTAGCATGTTTTCATTCTATTCATTTCATTCTATTTGGAACTTTTCATTCTATTTTCACTTTTTTATAAATAAAACAGACTTGTATTTCCATATATTTTGTGAATGTGTGTCTTTCATATTTGCAGGTCAGTCAGTGTGTGGGATATTTTGTATAGATATGGTAGGCGTTTGTGAAGGTTTCCATGTCACACACATTGGTTTGGGCTACCATGGAATTGAGCTAGTAGTCTGAGTAAATAAATGCAAATGTGCCAGGGTCCACAGGTAATTAATGTGTTTGCACAGGCTTAGTAGTCCTAGGGAACTAGTAGTTCTGTGTTGATAACTTATGAATGGTTTAGTGTTAGTAAATGAAATGATAAATATGTGCATGTCTTCCAAAATACTTTATCAAAAAAGTTTGTCCGGGAATACGAGTGCAACGTTTAGTGATGCGTCAGTGCGATGGGCGTTTCGCTAGGTGCCGGACTTCGGGGGTTGGGTCTGACGACGCCCATCACTCCTTGCCACGCTGGCGGCTCCGCGATGGCCGCGCTCATGTGCCTCTTTCTGTACCTTCTACAGCTCTGCAGCTCCTCTGGGGATCCTGCAGCCGCCGTCGGGGGGCTGGACGAGGTTCAGATCGAGGTGCTTATCGCACCCGAGGACTGTGCACGGAAAAGCCGTAAAGGTGACCTGATGAACGCGCATTACGATGGATACCTAGCGCAGGACGGTACCAAGTTTTACTGCAGGCGAGTAGACTTAAATCACACACTTAGAGGACACTCGACACTCCGTAATATGGTTTATTAAATCGTAAACTAACTGTTTTACACGCCTTTTGCATTTCCACGTTGTTTTGCAGTCGGTCGGATAAAGCTGGCCATCCCCAGTGGTTCATACTGGGAGTCGGACAGATCATCAAGGGCCTTGACATCGGTATGGTGGGCATGTGTGCGGGGGAGAAGCGCAAAGTCACCATCCCTCCGTCGCTGGCTTTCGGAGAGAAGGGCAAAGGTGCGTATTTCATTGAAATACCTTCATACATGGGACCATCGCGATTGATACATTTGGGAATAACTGCAGTTACAGGGCGATATTCGCCATTGTCTATGCACGATTTCATCTACGAGAATCACGGGGGTATTCCAGAAAGCGGGGTTTAGCACGGAATCCCCAGTTAAAACGTGAAGCGGACCGTTTTCCGTTACAAAAACCGAGGTTAGACCGAGTGTCGGACAGCCGCCATGGCAGCGAAAGCTCGGAAAGAAACCTAGCCCCTGCAGGGCGTTTAAAGTGCGGAGTCGCGTTTGCACGGGCAGAGTTCGCCAGTTTGATTCCCATTTCTTTAAGCGACGGTTGACATAGAAGCTTATTTGAAACGTCACACACCGTGGATTAGCAGTCATATTTATTGCCCTCAGTTTTCTGTTTTTTTTTTTTTTGTTCTGGAAGCCTCATAGGAGATTCCGAACACATTGGCAAAGCAATGGGCTGTCCACAAAGTATACTGTAGGGTCGCCAACTTTGATCAGCTGGCTGGAGTGAGATTTTAAAATTAGGACAAGCCTGCACACACATGCATACGCATTTACATGTATGTAGCAGTTTTATTACATTGTAAATAGTTTGTAGGGTTTCAAGCGCGTTTGATTGAGCTAATTTTAGGCTTATAATGGAGTAATATAAATTTGCTTTAAGTTTTCTTGCGTGCGCATGAGTCTGAAAGCGCGTCATGCCAGATGCCACAGGATAGTTCCAGTAAATTGCATGTTTATTTATTCCAGAGATCTTTATTGGTGATAGCATTGAATGATTAATAACAATGAGTGTAGTCTAAATATTATGCCATTCCATCCATCCATCATTTATCCATCCATCCAGCAATCAATTTATCCATCAGTTTATCTGTAATGAATTGTAACCATCAGCCAAAGACTACAGTTAGATATGTTACAAATATTGGGATTAATTACAAATACAGAATAATATTCCTACCATTTTGAATGATGTTTTTATATGTCTATTTCATTCTAAATTGCTGCTCCAACTTGATTGCAATTAAATTAAATATATTCCTATATAGACACAACACAATGTACATAGTGAACCATTCATGTAAAAAATTCCATCCATTATATCAGACATTGTTTTTGGCCACATTACTTATTCAATAGTCTGATGAATTTGAAATAAAATTAGTAATCTACTTACATGTCGACTAGTTGTGCATTTTGGCCACACCGTCTTTCTGGAATGCCCCCCAGATAAATGCAGAAAACAGTACCCAGTTAAGCCAACCCAGGTAAGAATACATGGAGCTCACACACTTGTTTCATGAAGCCAGATTTCTTGGTTAGCTGGGTAACTTGTAAGATCTGTTTAGTCCATTTAAACTGGTGTACCTTAAATCCTACATTACATTATATTACATTGTTACATTAAGCCCCGATTATTACCCTCAGTATTGGTGCCCCACAAGGCTAAGTTCTGAGACTGCTGCTGTACTCCTTGTACATGCACGACTGTGTGGCCAAACACAGCTCAAATAAAATTGTCAAATTTGTTGATGAGATTGGCCTGATTTCCAAAAATTACAAGTAGGCCTTCATAGACAAGGCAAACAGTCTCAATGTAGTGGTGTCAGAGTAACTGCTTCTCACTCAACACCTGGCCCTGATCTGTTAATTATGTGGTCTGTCACTTGGCTGTGTTTCTGTTGTTCCTAAATGCTTCCACTTTGCAGTAATACCACACAGTTGAACACTGAATATCTAGCAGGGGAGAAATTTCACAAACAGACCTATTGCAAAGGTGTCATTCTTGAATTCGCGGAGCTCTTCAGAGTGACCGGTTTTTTTCACAAATGTTTGGAAACCTGACTGCATGGCTAGGTGTCTGTTTTTTATTCACCTGTGGCAATAGGTTTGAATGAAACATCTGAATTCATTGATACTTTTACCCATTTAATGTATCTGGGAGGCTATATCTCTGATGACCCCGTGTGGTCAAACCACGTACATGATTGAGATATCTAGCATTGGAGAGCTTCCTCACCACGGGAATCACAAATTGTTTTGGTATTTGCTCTGCCCTGGACTACAAAGCTCTGCAGAGGGTGGTACGCTCAGCTGAAAGCATCAGCAAGGCTGATCTGCCCTCCCTGCAGGAAATATACCTCAGATTATGCAGGAGCAGATCAGCCAAAATCAGCACACAACCCACCTGAACCACTACATCTTTACCCGGTCTGGAAAGGTCTGGAAAGTGCTTCTGCTGTCACTCAGTGTGAACTGAGAGGCTCAGAAGGAGCTTCTACCCTTAGGCCATTAACACTAATTAAACATTCTCTACTTGTGCAAAATGGAGCTATGTTTCTCACATCTTGGTTTCCTTTTATGTTGTCACATAAACTTCACTGTTCCTTATTTATTATACTGTAACTTTACTGCTTTTTGTTATTTTTATTATGATGGAGTTGACCACCTTGCATTTCCCTGTAGGTGGATTGTATGCCTTGCATGTGATAAATAACCCTTGAATCCTAAATCCAACCAGTTATCCAGCTAAACACCCAGTTACTGCATCAGTTCACCACATATCCTATGTTTCGATATTCTTCCACATTTAACATTCAGGATAAAAAATGTAATATCCTAGAATATGTTGAAGTATCCTTGTTCAAAAAAGGTTCCTCTCTTTTTTTGTACTTACGAAGTTAACACTGTATTGGAGTGTTGTTGCATTTCTGCTTTGTTGTTGTACAATGAAACATATTTTCACACTTTTTTTCCCCCATGCAGACGAGTGGAAGGCATGCACTAACCCAGCACGTTTCCCGGCTGTATGAGGAATTGAGCTTACTTCTGGGGTCAGGTCGGGCGGCATGTGAGCATGTTTGTGATGCTGTTTTACATGTGTATGTTAAATGCATACACATCTGCGCATGGTCTTTAACGTATATAGATGAGTATAGGAGTGGTGAACGGATGCATGTTAAACTGAGTATTCCTCATCTTGATTGCAGCAGCTGTAGCACACATTTTGTGACATTTTATGTGAGACCCTCCAAACTGCAGCATTATTGCTCACAGATGTTCACTGCTTCTTCTCATTCCCTGTGCTATCAGACCCATTGATCCCTCCCAATGCCACAGTGATATTTGAAGTGGAGGTTTACTCTGTGTCCAGAGGACCTCGCAGCAAGGAGGGCTTCATGGAAATAGACGAGGACATGGACAGGAATCTCAGTAAAGATGAGGTACTGTGTTTCTGGCTGTGAGTTGTGATATACTTTATTCGTAGGCATGTGCTAATCATGATGATACAATTTACTGACAGGTGAGAAAGCACTTAAAGCAAAGTTACGAGAAGGATGGGACACAGCGAGAAGAGAAATTTTATGATGCCATCATTGCTGACTTATTTCGCAAGAGTGACCATGATGGGGATGGAGTGATATCTGCGAAGGAGTACAATGTTTACCAGCACGACGAGTTCTAGCATGTCCTGGGTCTCCCCTAGCCCGAGGCACATGATGATTCTGTAACAAAAACTGCCCTAAAGCACAATACCTCATCAAATAAAATTTTCTCTGTGCTTCATTTAGTAAAAATTTTTATGTATCATAGAGGTGTTATGTAATATTATGTAATTTTTGTGAGTGTTTTATTATGGTTATTATGGTTCTCATTTTCAAGAGCTTCTGAACTGTGTTTTGGAATTAAGGGAAAAGCCATAGCTGGTTAATTGACTTTTTACATAAATAAATTGATTGTTGCTTTACACCTCAGGAATGCCTCCTGCACACCTATCACAAACATCCTTAGAGCACATTTCCTGGAAAACAGAACAGTATGCTTTAACTGATTGAGAAAAATCCACTTTAATTAATGGGCTTCATTGGATGTGACACACTTATAAAATGCTACACTAGGGTATCCATGGGTCATTAAAAAGCATTGGAAAGTGATAAATCAATTTTGTGAAAACTAAGCCCATTGAAATGCATTAAAAGTGATATTCCGAGGCATTATTTTTCCATTACAGTTTCAACATTTTTTCCCAGAAGACCTAAAGTGCTTAGCATGTGTACGCATATGCAGCATTACCAAGCATACCTGCATCGAATGATATGTTCTGGCACTGCCCGATCTGTTCATCCTGCCACTTTATGGTAAACCATGTTGTTTACATTTACAGCAATATATGTGGCATATATTGGGAATGTACAGCATATAATGGTGATAATAATAAAGATACGCTTCTGAACCGTAAGGTTGCAGAATATTAGGTGAAGCAGCAGTTTTCAGGTGTGCATTCTCTCTCTTAAATTAACATTGCATATTAAAAGCAGAAGTTTACGTATTTTCTATGTCATGTAATATCTTGCCTCTGGGGATGTTCTTGTTCAGTTTTTTATTATTTAAGTCAAACATTTTTTCATTCTAACAATTTGAATAGTCACCTTCATCAAGTCTTCAAGCAACTGTCCAACATTTAAATTATTAATTATTCACATACCTAAAGAAAGCATAATTCGACTGTTATATGGTGACGTAAACAGTCACATCAGCCAACGTTTACGATTTTTCCTAAAGTAGCGCAGGATGGGCAGGATGACGTATGTGCGAAATGTTTACTGCGCATGCGCTGTGCGTCTGCGCGTATAGGTAGCATGGTTTGGCAGAACACTAGTAGCTTCTGGGATCGGCTCCGGACCCCCCGCAACCCTGAACAGGATAAATGTTACAGAAAATTGCTGGATGAATGGATCAACACTATTACCTAAATATCACAAATCTTAGATGTTAGTTTATATTTCCATCATTGCAAATTGCTGCAATTCAGTGGCATTTTATTTTGGTATACCTATAACTTTGACTCACTCTGAACTGAAATATGAAGTTTGGCATATTTTATGTGTCACGGTCTGTCCATGTAATCAAGTTGTGCCACGCCCCTTGTTCCCCACGTGAGTATTCCTGATTGTGCCCAGCTGCCCCGTGTTTCATCCATGATGTCTTGCCTATTTAGTTCATCCGTGTTTAGTTCCCATTGTCGATTGTTGTATGTGTATTGCTACACATCGCTCATGGTTTTGCCGTTACCTGTGCCTGTTCCGTCCTGTCTACCGGAATAAACGTTCCTTGGAAGTACAGCCTGCATTATGGGTCGTCGATCCCGACACAACCGTGACATTGTTTATTTCAGCCATATTTATATCACTTCCAATCAATGGGATCAGAAAAAATAAAAACATATTTCAATAGTTGTTTGTCCTATTGGCATAATCTACTCACTTTGCTGCAGCATAATAGTGGCCACCGTCAGTGACATATACAGTCACTCCACGGTAACTGGGGTACCTAGTGAGACCCATAAACACACACTCAGACACAAGTGCAGGTGCTTTGTGTAACTTTTATTAGGCAGACAGAGAACAAAAAGAATCCAAAATCCGAGTACCTGGCTGAATATCCAATTATGAGCTGGTGGCGACTGCAGCATTGTAAAATGTGCTGTAAAGTGTAATGCTGCGTATGCATAGATGTGTGAGGTATAAATTGGGGCAGGGCTGTCACAGATGGGTTGTCGTTGGGGGCATAGGCCTATGCAAGGCCTTGCAGCCCCAAAGCCTGACATTACTGGGCCCCAGGACAAAGACATTTGAGAAATGCTGGTCTAGGTGATGTCCCTAATTAGAGCATTAAGTAACGCAGAGGTCTTAAAGAATTTTGAAAAGGTACTAAGAATGGCATTAAAAGGCATTGAAAAAAATTTACTGATACCTGCAGATACCCTGTACACTGACTTACTCTGCTTAGATCTTAATGTGCTGATTGAATTATGCAGACCACCAGGGAGACCATCTGGAAGCTAATTAGCACCGACCTGTCTGGCATGCTGAATTCCTCTGCACCTCGAGCTTCGTGTGACTGTTTTACAGCAGCTTGCTTTGTCAGCGTGTCCTGGTGGCTGTCACTCACACAGTCCCTGTATTCACCTGGCGGTCTTGTGCCAGAGGTCGAAACAGGGTACCACATGCAATCGGATGTATTTGTGTCCGTTGGAGGAGCACTCGAGGCAGCCATAAACAGTCTCTCGCCGTTGGTGGCCCATCCCACAGAGTGCACACGGGCCCTTGGGGATGTTGTGGTTTAGTAGGTTAACACGAGTGTGAGAGCCTTCCCGGATGTAGCTTGTGGAGATGTCCGTCATGCTCGCTGCCTTTTCATAGTAGTCAGCCATGAGGTCCTCCATGTACGTGTCGGAGTGGGCTACCTCTACAAATGTTCTGTCATCTTGGAGTGAGGAGAAAATGGCTGTCATTTTCTCTCATCAAAACAGTCAGTTCGCAAAAAGCCAAATGTCAGATATGGTTTCTGGGCCCGACCTGCTCTGAAGGGGTTTCCATACACCACACCCGAGAGGAACCTTCGCAGGCGGCCAAAGGACAGACGGCCGATGAAGCCGCCCAGCTGCTCTCGGATTTGCTCCTTCTCAAAGCCACCAGGGGACTCAGATGTTACACAAAGGTCTTAACGACATGGTACACGGGACAAAAATATTTGTGTGATGGCATGTCTGTTCGTTAGCTGCCTAGGTACTTGGCATGTCATGTCATATGCTGTGTATTTGTGCTTTTAAATATGAGTACCTTGTAGATAACTCATATGGAATAGTATATCATGGCATATTCAGGAAATGCTTACCCAGCGTCCCATCCAGCCTTATAAAAAGTTCAAATATGCTGAATGCGATCGTTGTGTGTGCTGGTATCACTATGGCCTTGTCACGGCCCTTCGGGTTGCGATCATCATCAATCTGAAACTGATGCGAGAAAGGTAACCAACCAATCACAGCAGGCGGCAGCAGGAAGTGGAAACTCACTCAGTGTTTGTGAGTATTCACCCTCATGGTCTTCCCCCGCATTCCTGCATGCACAGTGAGGGAACACTGCCGAGTGGTGCGGATGCTCTCCATGACGACGCACAAAATGGCCCGCCCACTCTCCTTTGATTGGCGGATCAGACAGTGGTCTAGATCCACTTTTCTGAAGCGAAATATTTACAAATATTTAGATTTTATTTCAAAGCTCTCAGTGTTCATATAGCTGGAGACCACATTCCTACGTTTATGCAAACTTGTTGTATTTTCACAACATGGTCAGCTTGTGGACCCCTCAAGACCTTAGAAACCATCAGAACATTGCAAAAGGTGATGTCACATGGTGGCTGTGTCCGGAGGAGGCACGGAGTACCTGGAGCCGAGCTCCCTGAGCAGCGTTGGAACCTCCACTTCATGCTTCGTGACAATCCCAAAGGAGGCTTTAACAGCTACAGAGTCTGAACCGCTGATGTTAACCCCAACATCGCTGATTAGGTGGTTCCCCAGCCGGCCGTCCAGGGACACATCAGACTGGTCTTCATAGTTAAGCAGCTGGTAGGAGGATACCCCTGCGCGTTACAGAGAGTGTGGTTATACATACAATATCATTTGGCTTTGCTATTTCACTGTATTGTAAAGAAATATATAGGGTTTCCTAGGGTTTTCTTCTGAAAGTAATATTAATTAAACCACATGGGTACTGAGTAGGGATTTGCATCTCCATCTCTGAGGCGATGTGATACACATCTTGGTGCACTGCCAAAGATATGATACATTAAAGATATATATGAAGCAACCACTATTGCAATACGATTCACCCCTATTGTGTTGCAGTGCATTTCAACATGATACGATGCAATGCATCGTCTCCACCTCGCACCAGACTTGGCCAACAGACTTTTGGAGCATTGGCCACTGGCAGCAGTGAAGAACTGGAAATGAGAGAGTGCGCTTGAGAAACAGTTCACAGAGGGGAAATCAATCTCAAATTATTGCTCAGAAATGATTGGTCATATTTCTAAATAATGGCATAGGGCTTCTACCAGAGGTGTACATATCAGGCCCAGAAAGTAAAAATCCAGACCAAAATTTTGTTTCAACCAACCAGTTGAGCAGTCACAGTCACGGAGTGCTCAAGTAGTTGGTTGAAACAGAATCATGGTCTGGATTTTTATTTTCTGGACCTGGAATTTACACCTCTGGTAGAAGCCCTATGCCATTATTTAGAAATATGACCAATCATTTCTGAGCAATATTTCTGGCTTCTACTAGTAACTGAATATTTATGTAACCCTGGCCATGTGTTGCTTGATAATTCCAGAGGATAGGGGCAGACCAGGCTCGGGACCCTCTTGTCGTGGCTCTCTGCATTGTGTTTAGCATGTTGGTGATGTGATGTGACGTGCATGGTGAGAGAAGTGCAGGCTCAGGCTGCACATGTAGCATCCAGGGTGACAGTCTGAGTGCGATGTGATGGTCTGGAGGTGTATATGACTTAATCAACAAAATAAAACTAAAGACTTTGCTTGTTGGCCTAAATCTCAATAAAGTTTTTTTTCTTAATTAAAAAATAGCAAAGTAACAAACAAACAAACAAAAATTGGACTGTATTAAATATTCTTCCTAACTTTCTCGTCAACATAAGAACAAGTTGGCGATTCTTCTCCCTTCACAGACACAAAGGAAAGCTTGCTTTTGTGCGCAATAATTTATAATAACCGAACTAACTGCCTGCTGATTTTCAAATCGACACAAGTCTGCACATTCATCTACATATATATAACAGTTTGATTACCTTGTAAATAGTCTGCAGGATTTGCAAACTACCCCAATGCTTTTGATGTAGCCTATCTTAGATTTATAATGTGATAATAATGGGATTTGCTGTAAAATTTCTTGAGTGAGAGTAAGAAAGTGAGTCACACCAGATGCATGAAATAATCACAAATTAAAAATTTCAATCTAGGCTCCACAGAACACAGGCAAATACAACAAAAACTCGACCATGCAGTGCAGCTGCCCTCAATCTTTGTTTGTTTGTTTGTTGTAAAAGATACTGGTACAGCTGTCAAATCTCAAGCAGTAATCTTCTGACTTGTTTGGCGCGTCACAGTTTGTTGATCTTCAGCCTTAGATGTCACTTTCCTTGACCCAGATTGTTTCTGGTCACTGTCACTTCCTATTTTCTCTGTAAATAGTAGGTCACTCCACGCTTTGAAACATGTAACTTTCTGATTATTTGGCGATGAGACAACCCTTCTTTACTCAAATTTCAGTTTGAGGCCCCTGTCCAAATGTTAGATGTGCTCTTCTAGCCAATAACAAATATTTATCAAAAATTCTGACTTATCAGCTGTGATATAGAACTAAAGATTGAAATGAGAAGCAGACTGCAGTAAACCTCTTACAAACTGATCTGGGATAAGTTAGGCAAATGGCTGTCATTTAGTTAATTGAGACAGAATCAAGAGGCCAAAAGCAAATCTCTTACAAGTTCTGACATTAGTAAATAGAATTCCAACACAAAGTGAATGTCAATGCACTAGAGACAGACCTGATATGTCGTGTTCAATACCAATAGATTCAGCCATTGTGGCTAAATAATATGTAACCACAAACTATAAAATATTGAAAACCAACAGCTGTTCTAAGTATTTCTAATATTTTCTTGTTATAAAAGTTTGACAAAGCAGTGTATTATTCATTTCTTTTAATCCGAGGGTGGGCCCAAATTTCTGATAAAACAAAAGCAGAACCTTTGGTCCTCACAAGTATGGAAAACCTGTACACACACACACACACACACACACACACATTGGTAATCATATCTTTGTGGGGACCCTCCATTCATTTTATGGGCATAACCCTAATCCCAGCAATGCCAACCTTAATCCCTACCCAAACAAAATACTAGACTTTTGACATTTTAACTTTTTAAATTGCATTCACAGATTTTTATAAAATTGAGTTTCCCCTTGTGGGGACTGAAAAAATGTAAAAAAGTAACAGGTTTTTATCACATTGTTGGGCACTGGGTCCCCACACTGTAATAATTACAAATCCACACACACTCACACACACATAGCGCAGCACCTGCCGTTATCTCCTTGTCCCCCACCAGGACGTCTTTTAAAGAGAATGGGGTGGACGCATATTTGGTCTTCTTCCAGAAATGCACCTTCTTCCTCTTGGTGACCAGGCTGAGCGGCTGGTAGCGATCGGCCTCGCTCAGACTCGGCACGGAGATCAGCCGGCCGGTGTCCCCAACCTGCTTCACAAAGTTCTTGGTGGCGGCAGCGAACATCCCGCTGTTGGAAAGGAGAGCTGGCAGCAGTCATGGAAAGTGCCCGAGTGCCTCTTAGCCCCCACCAGTGTGAAGGAGAGCCAGCAGTGGTCCCAGAAAGCGCTGGAATATCACTGGGCCCTCAGTGGTGTGAGGTAGACCAGCTCAGCGGTCCCGGAAAGCCTTGGAGTGTCACTGAGCCCCCACCAGCTCTGCTCGTCCTTCTGTTCTGAACACAATAAATAATAAAATGAGCATGAAAGTGATACGGGGTCGAGGGACATTGTGTCTGCCGCATGGAATCCTGTCGAGCTGCTCATTACCAAAGCCATCGGACTAAAGGGCGTCACAGCTGAGAGCTCCCAGGAGCACTCTGTGTGACACAGTATCACGAGCGAGCCTTGAACGCACTGAGGACTGCAGCACAGGTGCACAAGAATTATTTTATTTTCTTTAATCAAAATTAAATTGTATAGCTGAAGATTTTACTTATTTTTTCCAATAGCACAGAAAATGTTAATGCTGCAACTAGAGGGAGCCCTAGCATCACAGACACAAGGCTTTAGCATATATTTACTTTACATTTCTGTAGAAATGGTTGATTTACAAATTATCAGTGCTGCTGGTTTAAATGAAAGTTAAGCACATACTCTATAGACACCGGTGTATTAGTATGAATGACAGGTCTCAAAACACAAATATTCTAAATCCATATATAACTAACTAATTAACACATTAAATAGTTTCAGATTCTATTAATCCCAAACAAATTGTGTTGCTTGTTCAGTTTTGGTGTTTCCCACATACATATTTCTTGGTGACAGCAGTAAACAAAGACACTTACAATAGAAAAGTTTTTTTTTTTTAAGGGGTCTCCCATTGTTACAAGTAAACTGATTGAAACGTATGATCAGTATCCAGCAACCAGTGCAATTAGTACAGTAGGTTCGTTGGAAGGGACACAACAAACAGAAAGGACCGACCAGGGCTTCACTGAGCAGAGGTCATGTTTCCAAGACAACAACGACTTCCTGGAATTTCGTGGTGGATGGTCTGTGTGCTGCATTTGAATGGGGTCATTGTATGTGACAGCCAGGTTAGGGTCAGGGTCACTGGATCTTTTATTGCACCATTTCTTGTTGCTCTCTGCTTTCTAGAGTGGGGCCAGTGACCAGCCCCAGGTGAGGACATGTCTTTCTGGAGGAAGTATCCCACTCAGAATCAGTGTAACAATAGTGAAACTTTATTTATTTAAAAATTCTCTTTTCACCTACCCCATATTGCTTGGTTTGATAAACAGACACATATGTAGGTCAGAAAGAGTTTGGCAGCAAAGGGCAGTTGCCCATAGAGGTGCCCATGGAGCAGGGGGTTATGGGCTTCACTCAAAGGCCCACAGACCTGACTAATTTGCTGAGGCTGGGTTTGAACCTGGGAACTTTCTGATCACAGGCGCACTGGCATATCTATTCAAAGGCCCAGAAAGAGGTCATAGGATTGACACAAGGCTGGGAGCAACACAACCACAGCTACCCCCAGGTGGCGCTGCAGCACATACACATCACCTCCTTCCATGAGACATGACTTATCAGCAGCTTGTTTATGACAGATGGGGGAGGAGAATGGGACATATAAAGAGCAGAATAAGAGAATGTGCGTGATGTTCAGAAGTACATTTTTACAGAGTAGAACAAAATGGCGAAGGAGCACAAGCTGGATTCAGGGGGGCCACACCCCCTAGGCTCCTACCATGACTCATGGTGGTGGTGGTGGAGGGGGGGGCGGGGGCGCCCCTAGGGGAGAAACACGAACTGACACACTGTAAACGCAAAAGCAGCTGGTCCTAAATAAATACCTTAGGGCATGACAGCGCCAGTGGGACACATTCCAGGGGCTGTCTGTCGCAGCTGCCTGTTTCCTCATAAGAGAAAATTACAATATAAACAGAATTTTATAAAGAGGCTGATAACGCATCAGTCATGTTACCAAAGTAGAAATGACTGAAACTAAATGAAAGTATTTTTAAAAGTATTGTAAAAAGCTGCCAGCTATGTGCCTGTTTCAGTGTGTCTATATTTTATAAGTATGGTGGGGTTGGGTCTTTCCGTGAGATACAGACCCCAGCATCTCCTGACAGGAAGCAGATTAGGAGATACTGCATTGACATTGTGCAGAACCAAAGCCACTTTCCATTGGGGGCGTCCCATCAGCCCCCACAGTTCATAGATCTGGGATACACTTTAACCTTTAGTGGGGGGGGTCTCTGAAATCTATCAACACAACAAAAAACATTCAGTGATGTTTAAACAAATCATCCAGAACACATGTTGCAAAACATCCTTGTGATTATCCTCCATCTATGCAGACATTAACTATGAAGTCCTACAGAGCACAGAGAGCATACATAGCACAAACGGCGAGACTTTGTGGTGTAACTTCACAGACATTTATAGATAGGGAGTTATACAGGCCTGCCAGCAGAAAGCATAGTGATTAACTAGCTTTGACCAAGCCATTATTTCCTTTTCCGGGGCTTTGTGTCATTGCTGCTTATAAGTCACTGAAGAGCACACTATAGATTCCTGCCTCATTGTAACTGCAGTTATTACTGCCTGATCAATACGCCTGACTGCTGACTGATAAAGTGATGAGTGAGCCCACACAACAAGTCCTGAATATGGCAGCCAGCTCTAAAGTGCTACATTTAACACGTATGCAAACCACATATGTCAATAAAGGATCTGCCTTTTAAATTAACCTGCCAGTTAGCCTTTATATGACCTATCAAAAACAGTCATGACTTACAACTCTTATCCAGTAAAATGTACTTGTTCAGCCTTGTTTAGCCTTCTGAATTTAGAAATGAAACTCTTAAAGCTGTGCTCTCTGTATTAGTGCTGGGCACTGTATTTACTAATGAACTGTAGCTTTGGTTGGAAAACCTCCCAGCCGCATATGTCAGGCAGGAAAGCATTCAAACGATAAGGTTGGCAGACATTTTTATGTCGAAAAGAAAAAAAAATACTTCTGTTGTTTCTGTGTCTCAAAGACCAGGGATAAAATGCCAAACCACTTATGCAGACCTGGCACACATCCATGTTTGAAACATTCAGCTCATTTTCCAGAGGAAAATTTAAATAAAATAAAATGTTTACCAAGCATTAGACTTCTGCCCAGTGTCACTGCAGCTAAAGGTAAGTCATTTTCTAGCTATTAAGCAACAGTAGTCATCTTGAGACTGACAATTACTTGTTTTGAATAGTCACACTACTCAGATTCACAAATGCTGTTTTTCATGAGCAACATCGGTTTTAGGAGGGAACTGGAAAGTGTATAAGACAGGGCGGGTGGGGGTTGGGGTGGGTGGGAGAGATTGGAATAAGCAAGGAGCCTTAAAGAAAGACTGTCATGCTGCTTCTGGGCTGTCAGACATGAATCATGACAACACGGTTAGTCAGGAGCTACAAGCAGCGTTTCATCTTAGAATTACTTAGAGTTCTCGTTGCATACAGGAATGTAAAAGTGGCAGCATTCTCCGGACACATTCTAGAAGTTTTATGGACCAGCAGCTTCAATGATTCCTATCCATCACTTCCAACATGCAGTTTCACCCAACAAGGCACTCAGGGCTCAGGTCCAGTTCATCATGGTCACATGGTTCCTGCTGACACGTTTTGTCCTTCAGCACACACCTGCTCCTCTGACACATGTCTGCTGCTCCTAATACCTACACACATGCCCACACTCGCATCGTGTCACCTGCCATGTCAAGCCAAAATTATAAAGTTCTTCATACAAAGATCAAGCAAATAGAATTAAGTCCCACCTTAGGAATGCTATGTTCCATGGGAGCTCTCTGCACTCCAGAAAGTCCCGCATGCACAACTGCGATCTTCCCCCTCCAGTTACTGACCTACACTGCAAAAAAAGTACATCTAGAAACAAGCATAATATTCCTAAATGGAGTCAAATTATCTTGTATTGAGCAAAAACATCTGCCAATTGGGTAAGAAAAATGTGCCTTAAAACCAGGCAAAAATGATAAAATTTAAGCAAGCTGTGCTTACTACAAGCAATGAAATCACACTTATTTCAGAGAGAATTACTTAAAATAAGGAATTTAGTCTCTTATTGAGCTAACTATAAAAATGTTTATCTTAAGATTAATAACTGGCAAAATAATCTTAAAATGAGCATTTTATTGTCTTGGTTTATCTGATTTTAAGAATTAATGCCTTGATGTAAGTTTAATAACTAGCGAATAATATAATATAATAAGACCATTTCTGAAAACAGCATAATAAAAATAAGCGATTTTGACTCAAATCAAGGCACCAGAAGCATTCTTGTTTTTAGTTTTTTTTTATTAAGACAATTATTGTACGTTATGACAGATATTAGCCATCCATTTTCCAAACCACTTAACCTTCTGGGTCACAGGGGGTCCAGAGATATGGGCACAACCCAGGACGGGGGGCAGCCCATCACAGGGCACACACACACACGGGCAATTTGGTAGCGCCAATTAGCCTTAGCATGTTTTGGGACTGTGAATTAGAGGAAACCCCACAGTGACATGGGGAGAACATGCAAACTCCACACACATGGAACCTGGGCGGGGACTTGAACCCCAGTCTCAGAAGAGTGAGGCAACAGTGCTAGCCACTGCACCAGCATGCCACCTCCACAGTGATTACATAGCATATAAAATAGAGATCCCAAACTTGAACTGGTATCTGTTGATAACCTTGTAGATTTCACTCCATATTACAGCTTTACTCACAAGAATATGGTGTAAGTTCCAATGAAATATTATCTTGAGGATGTGATTGGGCTACACAAAGCCTCATCTGATGTACTGTAAAAGGCACACTGTTTCATGTTATGTCATCTGATGGACTGATGTGATATGGTTAAAATAAGGGTATTCATTTTTTATTAGTTTTTTTTTCAAATTAGTGAAATATTATGTTAAACTATCATTTGTCATGTTTTAAGCCTGTGAATAACAATAAATGGTAAAAAACTTTAATTGCTGTCATTTCAATTGAGAAGTTGTGAAAGTGGTCTCAATATTAAAATAAGTAAAACAGTCTTGTACCTTTGCTGGGATAATTTACAAAATATTTCCATATCTTGTTACTGGTTAAATCCAGCTTGATATTAGCTGGAAAACCTTATTAAGAAAAAGATTACAGTAGGTATTCTTTTTAAAATAAGACTATTTATCTTATGTAAAAATACTTGACACGATAATTTTTCGATTTAGACAAAAAGTCTAGAAACAAGGCTTTTTTATCATTTTTTGCAGTGTACAAAATACAGGTGAGATCACTGCTGAGCCCTTACACTGGCAGCTTAGAAGATCACTGCTGAACCCTCACACTCTGTCAGCTAGAGGGTGAGGGTATGATCACTGCTGAGCCCTTTCAGTGCCAGCTGAGAAGATCGCTCCTGAATCATTGCACTCTGTCAGCTGAGAATATCATTGCTGGGCCCTCACTCTGCTAGCTGAGAAGATCATTGCTGAGCCCTCACACTCCATCTGCTGAATTTTCACACTCTGCCAACTGATAAGATCACTGCTTCGCCCTCACTCTGCCAGCTGAGAAGGTCACTGCTGAGCCTTATCACTGCCATTGTAAACAAGTGACCTTCTTTAACTGTCAGGTTCAATGTTGATCCACACGATGCAGCATATCTTCTACCCTAACCCTAACCCCACACCTTAACCCCACACACTTTTCTGGACATCACATTCCTTACCTTCACATTTGCAAAGCTCAGGTCATTACCAGGATGTATACTTGTACAGTCCCTGGACAGATTCTGCTTCTGATAGCTGTGAAATTAACACTTTAGTGAAAGAAACTGAGAAAAAGAAACCGAATAAAGAGAGCAAATACGTGTTAAGCCACAGCATGTTGCCTTCAGGGATGGGAGGACTTCCTAGAATCAGACAAGATAACCTCATGCAAGCTGGGTTTATGAAACATTTGTCCATGGTGTACCTATCTGCTACAATGTAATTATACAGGTCATTACAGAGACTGAACAAAATGGATACCGCAGCAGGGTCAGCACAGACACACCGTGTGTCTGTGCTGACCCTGCTGTGGTATCCATTTATCCACTGTTGAGTAGTAAAACAGTCAAGGCCATAAGGGCTGCAGACTACCCGTCCTGTGGAAAGCCTCTTATAAATGACTCTCATGTTCAGCTGGCACATATTTGTGCGATGACTCACTGTAGGCCCCTTTTTTTCCAGCGGGAATTGGAGGCCCAGGGTTTGTCATCCACACTTTTGATTTGACGGCTGAGAAACCTTCCGCCCAGCACTAAAAACAAAGAAACTGCTGCTCACTGCTGTCAAATTACCTACAGAGACATGGTTCCTTACACTTCTCTGAGCTCTGTGCTGGAGTACATTTATATTTCTATAAAGTCATTTGATTACGGCTTATGGTGGACATGGCTCCCCCACCACCATGCAAACGTGTTCAGCAGATGTACACGTGTTGTTTGACGCGATGGATCTTCCCGTATGCGGCTGTGTACCGTCCAGCTGAAATCTTGGATGCTGCATTAGAAACAGCCTTGAGAAGAAGCCTCTTAATACAGCAAATTCATTTCTTAGAGGTGACCCAGAAGGGTGCAGCTATGACACGCTTTGCTGTTTCACACTTCCAGGGTTGGGGGTTGAATGTACTCCCCAGTCTATGTCTGGTTAAGGACCTAGGCCCCTGTGACCCTGACCAGGAAAAGATCCAGGAGAATAGATGGATGGATGTAATCTGTACATCACATGTGCAAAAGCAACATCAGCACCATAGCTTCTCAAGGACCCCGGTGACCTCAGCACAGGGGAGGTAAACAGAACATCCATGGTTCACCAAAGAAACACAATAGTGACATTATACTCATGTTTCTGGATTCTGCTTGTTCTTTAGAGGACTGAGCCAAATGGGATGTGGGATGTTGCTCATAACTTAGAAACCAGCAGGAAAACACAGCCTGCCCTATGTAAATCAATGATCAAGGTAACATTAGCCCAGCATGCTACCCCAGCACCTTCAGGCAGCCGAAAGGTTGTGCTGGTTTCAGTAGGGATATAGCTTGGTTGAGAGTCCAGTATCCTGACAGGATACTGGCCAAGGTCCAATGCTACAGCCTTGTGCAATTTGCAAGGATTCCAGAAGTCAACTATGTTCAGAGAACATCAAGAGGAACCGCTTAGGAAACTCAACATGGGACAATACAGCCATTAGCAATACACATTGAGGCAGACTCCAGCCTTGGCAATCTCATCATCATCGCAATGATAATTACAGCAAGCTTAACAAAAGCGGCATGCTCCACTGAAATCTTGACGACTGAAGCAGTCGGCCATCTTAACAGCTCCTGCTTGAAACCCTTGGCCCTTCCCCTGGATTCAGACATGGGGGGTGAGTCATACCAGATCTGCTCTCTTGCGTCTTAGTTGCATTCACTGTCTCCAGCAGTAATGCCGGCTAAACAAAGTACCGGAAGTCCTTCACATTTAGTGGTGGGATCCTGCCTTCAATATATCTCACTTCACAATCGAGCCCATCCAAAGTGCTGCCCTGTAAGCACCTCATAGGAGAAACCGAAACACCATTGAATTTCTAAGTTCTCTTAGATCATTCTTTTTCAAACCAGTCTGGAACCCTGAGGTGGTCCACATTTTTGGTCTCTCCCAGTTCTCTGGGAGTTGGGTGAAAGCAAAAATGTGGACTGTCTGGGGGTCCCTGAGGACTAGTTTGTGAAACACTGTCTTAGACTATGACATTTATTACCTTGTCATTAAGTGCTAGAGCTGGATGTGCTTTTACAGGGCCGTGAGGATAATGTAGCGTGGTAATCTTTCATTATGCTTTCTGGAAAGTCATTGTGTAAACAGCAACCTTTTTATATGGAGAAAATGATTTGCAATTAGAATGAGTAAAGAAAGTTTCCAGGCCAAATGCACAGTGAGCACAGCACACATCTGTGCAGGGCTGGGGTTTATTTCCCCAGACTGAACTATAGTCATACTTTCCCCTGTCTGCCATACTGCACACAAGACAAGCGCAGCCACATTTCACAGCCTGGAACATTCTGCCCATCGCATTCCAAAGTCCCAAGGAGATAATGGTGTGACGAATAATGTTTAGAGAACAAAAGGAAGAGAGAGATCTCCTCTGTCAGGGTGCTTAACTCACTAATAGAGAGACAAAATATCAAAAAGGATCTCACATTAAAAACGAGGGCAGGTTTGTGCAGTTTTCTGAAGCCCTGAGCCACATCAGGCTGACACTGAACCCTTATGGTGTCAGTCCTGCCTGCAGCAGCAGAGGGTGCCACCCACACCCCCACCCCCATCAGAGTAGCTTTGTGGTCATTCCTCCAGATTTTCCAGCAGTTTCTATTAAGTAGGTGCACAGATAAGGCCAATGGCCATATGGTGTGGTTTATATTAAGTTAAACTTCAAAGGTGAAGCTAAATGTGAGCAGACATGTGACCATATGATGGAGGAGATGGAACATTCCAATACATCATTTATTTATTATGTGGTCTTTATTGACCTTTAACGTTTTGCACAACAGGCAAAGTAAATGGGCGATAATCAGCTTTACACATTATAATCATCACCCTTGTCCATACAAACCAATGCTAAGTTTGGTGCTGGATTGTTGTGACACACCAGTGTTTAGCCAGTTACGTAATGAATGATAACTGTGAGGGGTGATAAAAGAATCCAAAATGGGAACCAAGACCCAATCAAATCTTGTCCTGTTATAGTAAAATAGTGACTACTTGAAGTGTAAGATTTCTATGATAAAAGTTTGCAACAAGGAGGGCAAGAGGTCCAGATAGGGATGGAAGATACCTGACAACCAATTGCTCACACGCCTTAGTTCCCGTCTGCTGTCACAAGAGATGCCTTCTGGAGCACTCTGAGCAGCACACAGAAAAGCCATCTGGTTTGGGGGGGGGGGGGGGGGGGGTGGTGGCTGAGCCATGTGTAAAAACACTCAGGAGCTGGCGAGAAGCATGCAGGAGGCAAAGAGGGAGAGCGCCCAGCCACAGGAAGCCACATCGCCGCTTACATTACCATGGAGAATTCCGGATCATTCCTGCCAGCAAACAGCCAACAGTCTAAAGGAAAACAGATCCACAGCTAAACTTTCAGGAATTCCAGGAGTAACATGTTAGTCAAATTTTGTGCAACAAATTGATGCAAGGTTATCCATGCATTTCAGAGTGATGAAGAGATCACTTAGTAGTCATCTGTTAGTGACTTAATATTAATAATGAATTTTATTTATATAGTGCTTTCACAAGAACTCAAAGACACTTACATAGGCAGAGCACAAAAAACACAAAACACCAATAACACATTATGGACTGGGAAGGTTAAACACTTTAGCAAAAAGAAACAGACGTCGATAGCTGAATGGCAGTGGGGAGTGAGTTCCAGGGGCGGGGAGCTAGATGGGAAAATGTGCGGTCACCAAAGCCATGTAATTTGGAAGGGGGGATGAGGAGAGAGCCAGTAGAGGAAGATCTAAGACTGCGTGGAGGCTGGTAAGGGAGAAGCAGTTCATTAAGGAATGATGGAGCTTGGTTATTTGGACTTGATGAAGAGATGACCTGCTACCCTCCTGACATCAAACTAACTTCTAGAAATAAAAGGAAGAGGACCATGATGTGTCCCCAGAAAGTCGTGAATGACCGACAGACTCAATGTTGGGTCCTGTTTGGACAAGACTGGAGAAATATACCTAAAAAACGTCATCTCAAGGTCCAGACAGAATCCACAGTGCCAAGCTTAGGGAGAGGACCAGGCCCCTCGGTAAAAACCAAATAAAATTTTAAATTGCTTTTAAAGAGTGTCTGTGTGTTTCACAAAACAAATGCAATTTCTGCCAGCAAAAAAAAACACACACACACACACACACTGCCTCACAGTGAAGGAACATCACACTTTCTAATGCTGTGTGAGCTCTGGCCTCAAAAATTGTTTGTAGCAATATTTTGGCAGTGGTTTCCATGGAGAAGTAGGTTTTAGTAATTACTTCCATTCTCAGGAAAACCCAAAGGCAAAGTCAGGGGTTATTTAACTAGGGAAGGCCAACAGAATATCCAGTTTCATGTGTCTCATACAGCTTATAATTAAGTTTATAATGATAACCCTGCATTTGTTAAAAAGTCAAGCTGTATGTATCTCCCAGCTGGCCTGTCCAATGACGCGTTTCCCACTGTAAGGCTGAACGTGGCACACAGGAACACAAGGGCCCCTTTACTTAGACTCCTACCTCTGTTCTTCTGAGTTCTAGCTGAGTCTGACAACACTGTCTAATGGCGTCATAATACCTGGTGAACTTGCAGGTCTGAGGCATTGCCACCTCTCTGTCTGTCCGTTCACCTGCCTGTGAAGTGGCCTCTTCCTCCACAGAAACAGGATGCCTGCCAAGATGTCCTACAGTATACATGACTAAAGCCAGCTGGTCCCATGGAACTCGCATTTCTCCCATTTGATGAATAGATTGTAACACCTGTCATACTTGTAATGTGTGTTGTTCCAGGGAGGAAGAGTATATTAAGATATCGTCAATATAAACAATGACAAAATGATTCAGCATGTCCCGGAACACCTCAAACATGAATGTTTGAAAGAGAGACGGGCTGTTAGCGAGCCCGTACGGCATAACCTGGTATTCAAACTGACCGGTACTAGTAATGAAGGACGTCTTCCATTCATCACCTTTCCGGATCCGGGCTAAGTTGTAAGCACTGCGTAGATCCAGCTTGGTAAAGATGGTCATCTCGTGGAGCTGTTCTAGTGCAGAGGGGATGAGAGGCAGTTGTTCTCTCCGTTTGATGGTGATAGCATTCAGAGGTCGATAGTCGATGCAGGGACGTAGCCCGCCGTCCTTCTTTTTCACAAAGAAAAAACCCGACGTGACTGGAGAGGTTGAGGGTCGAATTATTCCCTGCTTGAGCCCGTCTCGCACATACTCGTTCATGGCTTCCTCTTCTAATTTGGACAGCGGATATAGGCGACCCTTCGTGAGAGGGGCTCATTCCAGATGGTCAATGCCGCAATCACAGGAGTGGTGCAGCGGGAGCCGGAAGGCTCGTTCCTTGCTAAGGACATCCAAATAATCGTGATAGTCCAACGGGATGAGGGAAAGATTCTTGGGCGGCGGGCTTTCGATAGATGTCGCCCTACAAGGTATATCAGATAGATATCGATATCACAGATATCGACTAAGCTGTCAGCTCACCGGTTCACCAGTCCACCTCCGGATTATGTTCCTTCAGCCAGGGATTTCCAAGTATCAGGGGGTCCCTCAGGTCGGGTAACACCAGTAGTTGCTTGGTTTCACAATGTAATCCCCCGACTTGGATGTGTAGAGGTGCGGTTTGGTACTTAACCTGGCCGGAGATGAGCAGCCGTCCGTTGACCCCCATTATGGTCAACGGAGGTGTGATCTCCTCCAGACGAGTCTGTAAACGGTGAGCTAAATCTTGTGCAATGAAATTGCCTGCGGCCCCCGGAATCCAACAACGTGCAGGTGTGAATAATGCTTGTCTCGGAATGGAGAGTGACCGGGAGCGACACCTGGTGTTAGGTGATCCCCAAGAGAAAGGAGCGGTCGATATTTACCTGTTCCCCTGAACGGGATGGGCGAACTGGGCAGAACCGTAAGGTATGACCGGCCTCTCCACAGTACAGGCATAAGCGCTGCTGGTATCTCCGCTGCTTTTCTACGGCTTTCAACGGCACACATCCTAGCTGCATCGGCTTGGGGGTATCTGGAGCGGGAGGAGGTGAGTGGGCTTGGGCTCTCCAGCATCGGCGATCCCGAACCGTATTGTCCAGGGTGATGGACAATCGGACGAACTCTTCGAATGTTTCTGCACCTCCTCTGGCTGCCAGCTCGTCCTGGAGGTCCGCATTCCGGGCTTGATGATATAGGACCTTTAGGCAATCTTGTGGCCAATTCAGTCCAGCCACAATTGTGTGGAACTCCAGGGAGAAGTATGCCGCCGTCTTGGACGCTTGCTTCAGGTCACTTATTCGATCCCCCTAGCTGCGCCCCACTGCCGGGTGGTCGAACACCTCGCGGAACGCCTGCTGGAATTCTCGAGCAGAGTCGAGAAGCGTGCTGTTTTCAGTCCAGAGAGCCGTCGCCCAATCACAAGCTCGTCCGGTGAGTAGGGAGATGACGAACCGAACTCTCGCAGAGTCGGTCTGGAAACAGTCTGGGTGTTCTTCGATGTACAAACCACACTGCATCAGAAATACTTTGCAGTGGTCAGGATTCCCGTCGTATTTCTCCGGGAGCGCAACAGGGACGGTAGTGACGGCTCGCGGGGGAGACGGTGGGAGCCTGCTTGCCGATGCCTGACCCTCCAGCAGCTGGGTAACCAGCACAGTAAGTTGGTCTACTCGTTGCTGGAGATTCTCCGCAGGGTCCATTGACAGGCGAAGTATTCTGTCACGATTCGGGGTGAAAAAGAAGTCAGAATCCGATCTGCAGGAGAATGTGCTCTCTATTGAATAGGAATAACCAGAACCCTCTGGGAAAAGCAGAGCCGTAGTCCGGGGAAGTCAGTCCTACGATGACACGCCAGACGGGGAGACAGGAAGCACAGGAGGATGAGGTAGGATGATTGGGCAGGCGGGGCGGGTGAGAAAGGCAGGAAAGCAGGAACGGGCAGAGAAGACAATAGACACGAGTTAAATGCTTGGTAATGCGCATGGGACAGCAACAATACTTCGCGATTGCCGCAAAGTCGCAAGGGGTATATCAAGTGCCGTCTGATTGAAGGCAGCTGATGAACCACGCCTATGAAGGCGTGGTTGTTGGGTCGGCCATGACAAAAAGTTTCTTCCAGTATTTCAACTCTGGAAGCATTCTAAAACCTGTAGTGATTAATCTGCATTGGCAATGAAATTGATATTGTAAATGAGTTTAATGGTTATTTTGCACGGGTGTTCACTGTAGAAAACATGGATAACTTACCAATGATCATTCCTAATCCAGCTTCATCTTTGAATGATATATGTATAACTGAAGCAGAGGTGCTACAAAGCCTAGCCAAGC
>JAODKL010000001.1:49659564-49685682 GCA_026780765.1 Petrocephalus schoutedeni | reverse complement strand
GGTTTTCCACATATGCAAAAAGTGCCCTTTTTTCCCCCTGGAGCACTTGCCCCCCAAAATGTCTGTGCACGCCACTGAACATCTGTTTCACCAGCACTCAGCTGTGGACATCACAGGTGGTCCTTCATCTACAGGCTCACAGCTGCTCCTCCAGGGACCCTGTCACTATGTGTTTTGGCTTATCAGTTTAGCTCATGAAATATCCAACACTGGTCACATATTAACATATTAACAGCTACAGTAAATTTGCTTGGCCACTGTGCTTCAAAGATCTCTAACAGGCTGTGTAAACCAGTAGTGTCATCATAGAACAAGTTTGCATCCCTCCATCTTTAATCTTTACTGTCTACTGAGGATGACTCAGTGGAGGAGTCATGACGCGACAGGCATCCTACTATGACTCATTCCCTAGGTCCTGTCTAAGTAATGAAGGCCCCACAGAGCCTAACCTGCCTGCTTCTGTGAGAATTCTGGAGTGACTCATTCCTGAGGTCCTGTCTGAGTACCAAGGGCCCTACAGAACCTAACCCGCCCATCACTGCAAGCATCCTTCGGTGACTCATTCCTACGGCCCTGTCTGAGTTCCGAAGGGCTTCCTGCTTTTATGGAGGATGCCATATGTGTGATAAGGCTTTTCAGTGGGACATTTTAATCTTGTATCTTGCTGACCAGCCTTCATTTGGGTTCGTTTTTTATTCCACCTTAATGAGATTTTAACCAGTTCAATTAGAGATTAAACTTGCAGCGTAACACTATCCTCAGGCTATCTCATATTACACAGCTGTCCAGCAGCAACTTTTAACATCCTTATCAGATCAATAGCGCATCAAGGTGAGACTGACACATTATAAAATACCATTCATCTCTGCACAGCAGCATGTACTGATACTGATAAAGGCATGGTAATTTATGTGGTAAAAATAATAACCATGTTTTCCACGTTAGGTGCAGATTAGACTATCAGATTAAATTCTTTAATTTTTCTTTACTGGCAAAGGAACTTTGCAAACACACTGTGAAGGTATGGGATTGTCCTGGCCCGTAAAAATTGCATTTTCTTTAAAGTTTTGCTTTTCAGAAGTGATTTTGAAACACATAACCACCACCATGTCTAAAGCACCTTTTCCTCTGAAATGAATGAGAACATGAAGTTAAAACATGACATTTCCAAACATGTGATTAGATGTTCAGGAAGATTGAGAACATTGCAGAGAAGTTTGAGGGTCCACAGGAATTGCATGCTACCTGTGAAGTGCAGTACACTGGCCGATGGAGGCTCAGGGTTCTAAACAGTAGCGCAGTGGAAGGGCCCATTTCAATAATCGGCTGCTTCTCTAATTAAAATTACTTGCGGTGTTCTCTCCCTTTCTCCATTCGTTAAGCTAGATATGAACTTCACTCAGGTGGAAAACAAAGCCTATCATGGGATCTGTACTGCTGGTCTTGTTCCTTAGCCATGACACTACAACTGTTATTCGTTATGGGGTCTAACTTAAAATACAGTTGTGACCTCAATCCAGTGGCCACCGGCTTGAATGTGGCAATAGAGACTATACCTGCAGTGACCCACTGTTTGGAGATGGCTTACTAGGCAGTAGGGTCATGTCAGTTGGGACACCTCTAGTCACTGCATCACACCGTCTTCACTGGCACCGTAGCTTAGATTGGTGAGAGTCACGGATGTTATTGCAGACTTGACTCTGCTGCCGTTTACATTCTCCACAATTTCCTGATACGTTTCCAGATTACTGCGAATGGTGCTTACTTCAGGAAAAATGTCCCAGATGTGTTTTTATTTCATGTTTTGGAGCTTTTCGCCTCTAAGATGAGCTCTAAGCCCAGCAAATCTTACTGAGGGACATAATAAATAAGGACATGCATTAGTGCTGAAATTACAGGCTGAGGTCATATGATGGCCTGAGTGGTTGGACCCTTGATCTGGGAGCAAACACAACAGCCCAGGGAAGTGTGTCTCTCTCAAATGATAGAGGCTTTGACAGGGATTTAAACAACATCTCTGCTAGTTTTTCCATGTGCTGCTGAGTGCTGGACTCTGAAGGACATTAACATCCCAAGCCAGCAATGTGAATGGGCCCTTTTTCCACAGACGGCAGGTGTAGTCCGTGTTACCTTAGCTGAAAGAGTTTGAGATGCAGAGGGGGGAGCATCTGTAAGGTTAAACCATGGGGGAGGTATTTATCTTGACACTGATGTCAAGCTAAATGTGAAAATGTGTTCATGGAAAAACTTCTCATTCCTCAAGACCTTGCACTTCACTCAGTTCCGTTCTTTGGATTTATGGCATTTCTCTGGCCCTTACTGCCTCTTCAAGGCTGTTCTTCTCCCTCTCTATAATCTAAAAAATGTGTCTGACAGGAGGTAACAATATTTCAGGAAGATTACATTACCAGATCCAAAAATGTATTTTAAAATTTATTTTTAAATGAGGAACTGCTGCTAAATCCAGCTTTTTCTCTTGCTTTACTGAGGTCTTACTGAGCGTTAATAGGATGAAGACACCTGAAGACACCTGGGTCTAATAGGCTCAGTGTATCCACAGACACAATAGACAGTGTTTGATTTCAGGGTCAGTCACTCACCTTATGCATGGGGGGAGGGTGTGTGTGTGTGCGTGTGTGTGTGTGTCTAGCCCGATATCTACATTCTCACAGAAAGGTGCTCTTCTTACAAGACCACTTACAAGTATCATTAACCGTACAGGTTCAGTGCAGAAACCACTGTTTAACATTGTGTTTAGCAAACAATGAAAAATAGATTGAAAAAGTGCCCATCCATGTCAAGCTGTCATTTTTATAAACTGACTTATTTCATAAACCTCACTGCTCCCTTCAGGCACAGGGGAATCATATCAAGTCATTCTAAGGACTTCATGGTCGGTTCTTAATCAGGGAGACATCTTCCATGTTAGAGCCACACTGGAGGACATTCCGGAGGTCCCAGGATGGTGTGGGAGTTACAGACAGTTACCCATTTTCACAGGGACGGTAATACAGGTTATCTGAGTTAAATGAGGGTCAATAGCGGGGTTCAACACTTTGAGTGAAAAAGTCTACTGTCAGGAAGGCAGGGGACAAGCCTGGACAGGCAATGAAGCTGGAGCAGCTGCTACTCAGAGATGCCACTCTGTTTTCCTTTGCGTAGTGTCTCATGATACTATACATCAGGTAGTCCAAGAATCACTGGGAGTTTCCTGTGACTAGGGACGTGACTCCACTGAAGCAATTAGAATGGGAAATGCCCCCCTCACATACACACACACACACTTGCATTGGAAACAGTGAGAGGCTGCCCCTAGTGTCTGCTCACAGTCACTGCAGTTGGCGGTGACAGTTAAATATGAGCACTGGGTGTCTCATGCCAGCAGGCTCTCAGTCCATAGGCTTGCGGAGAGTCGAAATATAGAAGCAAAGCATCGGCATAAAAGAGCTTTTCAACATGAGTTTATGAACAATGAACAATAACACTTCACAGCTGTATTTTAGTAATTATGAAAAGAAAATATTATTTAGTAAATATGCTTCTTCTAAAAGATTCAGGTCCATTGGTTTGCATGTGTGTGTATGAACGGTGTGTGAGTGAGTTCCATGATAGGTTGGAGCCCAAGCCAGGGTTGTCCCCTAACTTTCGCCTTTAGCCTGCGGGATGTGCTCCGATTCACCCATGACCTAGAATAGGACAAGCAGCTACAGAAAATAGATGGATGGATGGATGGATGGATGGATAAAACATTCAATGACCATGGTTATGCTGCAGGAATCAGCACAAAATGGCCAAAATGTGTTTTTCTACAGAACAATAGCCCCCTGTAATAACCTGTAATTAGCCGCTGATTCATTTAGCTGTCCAGGATTCAGTGCCCTCTCCACTGAGGACTGCAACCATTGGGATATGTGGGGGATGCCAGGCATTTAACACACCCCAGACTCTTCTTGCAGTGTCCACGGGGACCTTTGATGCGCAGGACTGCCCGGTTTATGCCCATTTGCAAATGTCACAGTCTGAAATGCCTCCCACTTCCTGTTCACACAGAGCCTCAAATACATGGGCATGACACAGATACTGTATCAATCATCCATCTGTACTTATTATAAGATAGTAAGAGATAGCCCTAAGAATGAGAAAATGACAAAAATCAAATCAAATTTGGAAGCTTTGGAGGACTCTCTGGATCAGAGGGAGTACCTTTGTTAACATTCAAAGAACATGTCAATCTAGGGTTCATCTTGTTTGAGAAAAACATTCGGGGTTAGCTATTACCAGAGTTTGTATGTAGGAGGTTCCTACATGAAAAAAGACATCTGTTTTAGTCGAGAAAATCTAATCTTGCTCACTATTTCCATGACGCTAGATTGTGCTGCCAAGGGCTTTCCCTGTTCAGTTTTCCAGAAACAGCTTTAATATACTCAGTGGTTTTTGGGGGAGGTTGGAAACACAAAAGTAATTCTGCACATAACTCTTTGTCTGTAAGATCCCACATGTGCCTGAAATATTTCACAATGTGTTCAGTGTCTCTAATAACCCAAAACACATTTCATGTTCAGTGTTGGTAATTATTCACAACACATCTCTGTAATGTTTCCATGCTCAGTGTCTGTTACATTTCCATGCTCAGCATCTATTATGTTTCGATGTTCAGTGCCTGTTACATTTCAATGTTCAGTGTGCATTACATTTACATACATTTTTGTACTCAGTCTCTGTTACATTTCTGTACACACTGACTGTGGTGTTTCCAGGTTTGTTATGTTTCCATGCTCAGTATCCATAATGATTCCACGCTCAGTGCCTGTTATACTTCCATGCTCAGGGCCTGTTATATTTCTGTGCTCTGTGTCTGTTATGTGTGCATGCTCAGTGTCTGTTACTTTTCCATGCTCAGTGTCCATTATGTTTCTGTATTCAGTGTCTGTTATAGTTCCATGCTCAATGTCTGTTACATTTCCATGGTCAATGTCCGTTACATTTCTGTGCTTACTGTCTGTTACATTTCCGTGCTCAGTGTCTGCTACGTTTCTGTGCTCCGTGTGTTACGTTTCTGTGCTTAGTGTCTTTTACATTTCCATGCTCCATGTTCATTATGCTTCTGTGCTCAGTGTCTGTTGCATTTCTGTGCTCAGTATATGTTACGTGTATGTCCATAGGATCTGTTAATTTTTGTGCCCATTGTCTGTTGCATTTTTGTGCTCAGTATCCATTACATTTCTGTGGTCAGTATTTCTGTGCTTGTTATCTGTTACGTTTCTGTGCTTGGTGTCTTTTACCTTTCTGTGCCTATTGTCTGTGGTGTTTCTATGCTCAGTGTCTGTTATGTTTTAATGCTCAGTGCCTGTTATGTTTCTGTGTTCAGTGTCTGTCACATTTCCATGCTCAGTGTTTGTTACCTTTCCGTGCACAGTGTCCTTTACATTTCCATGGTCAGTGTCTGCTATGCTTTTGTGCTCAGTATCTGTTACATTTCCGTGCTCAGTGTCTGTTATATCTCCATGCTCAGTATCTGTTACGTTTCTGTGCTCAGTGTCTATGTTTTTTTGCTGTGTCAGTTACATTTCTGTGCTCAGTGTACATTACGTTTCTGTGTTCAATGTCTGTTACATTTCAATGCTGAGTGTTTCTTACCTTTCTGTGCTCAGTGTCCGTTACATTTCCATGGTCAGTGTCTGCAACACTTCTGTACTTTGTGTCTGTGACATTTCCGGGGTCAGTGTCCTTTATGTATTTGTGCTCAGTGTCTGTTGCATTTCTGTGCTCAGTTTCCGTTACATTTCCATGCTCAGTGTCTGTTATAGTTCAGTTGTTCCCATTTTCTGTATCTGCCATGATTCAGTATATTTCCATGTTCCCAAAGTTCACTGAGCGCAGAGTCTCAGATGCGGGGGTGGGATGGGGGTAGTGGTGAAACCCAGTGGAAAATCATCATCAGGGTTTGTCTTTCGAGGGGCATACCTCACACACTCGTCATGATTGGCTGGTAGGGGTGGGGTGGGGGTCTATATACAAGGTCAGCAAAAAGTACAGCATGTGAAATGCATTAACTAAGAGGGAGCAGTGAATGCTCTCTCATTTCACTCATTACAGGCTGCTCTGTACCCCATGGGAAGTTCAGAGCTTCGCTTAGACCTGAATCATCTTAGAAGTAGCAGTTTGGAATGACGAATGAAAGAATTTTGTTGTAAAAAATAATATTACATTTCCTGCTTCTGTTGGTCTGAATTGTGATGTTCATCCTCTGTCTGTTTGGAAAGGTGGGTCCCGCTTTGCTGGAGCTATTGTAAATCTTCACTTCCAGTGAAATAAATATGTTACGAACACAGAGGTCTAATTTTTAAACTAAGCCTGACTAACAGCTAGAGTCACGCATCTGATGCTGATCAGCAAAATCGTTTGATTCCTTCTCTATGTGGAAGCTCTGTCAAAGCGTGGCTTGGGGCCCCCAATGTGGGGGCCTCCTCCATTGGGGACCCATGTCACACAAAGGCTGCTCAGCTGGCTGCCTCAGGGATTCTACCTGAACCCCTTCCCCCATAAATCTGTATGACATGAAAACAGCTTTGATTGAAAGCATCATGACATTAATGTCACACAGCTGTCAGCCATTACCTGGATCCTGAGAGGAGATACACACATTTCTCCTCACTGGGGCTAACCCTAACCTTTACAACCCTAACCCCAACAACTCACTAATCCTGACAATCTTTGGGAGTCATCAAAACCACGTCTACCTCTGTTCAGGGGCAAGGTATATTTCACTCAATCAGTTTAATTGAAACAGCTCTTAAAGTATTGTAGAAATTTAAACGAATCACACAGCAAATTGCTAAAAGTCAGTTGGAGCTTACAATTCCAGCATTTATAAGCACCTTTAACAAACATTGGTTTTGTAATGCAATTTATAATAATTTATTATTTTTTTTTTTTCATTTTGAAAGTGAGGAGAAGTTTACATTATATTAACTTCAGTGTTTAAGTTTTCCATTTACTAAACTATCGCCACCTGGTGTTCATGTTTGAAAACAGTTAAAGGCCGCAACCCAGCCATACTTGATCCTACAGTGCCTATCCCAAGAAGCACATGAAAAGGGAGTGCGCTGGCTAGGGTCACAAAACAAAGTACATACTTTGAGTGAACTAAAGACACCAGTTAACCTAATTGTGTCTTCGGACTGCAGAGGGAAACTTGTAGGACATGGAGAGAACATGCAAACTCTACACAAAGAGTGAAGGTGGGATTCAAAGGTCCAACACAGGAGATGTGAGGCAATACTGGCCCACTAAACCATAGGGACACTAAACACTCTATTTATACTCCAATTTACTTTTTAGTTCTCCTGTTTACTGGCATTTTATGAAAGCAAGCTCACCAGAGTGAGATTACTGAGTTAATATGTAATCTTTACTAGAATTAATATTTGAATATAAATTTTAAAACATCCAGACATTCCCTGCAAGTACCAACATCCCTTTAAGCAGATGTTAGAACAGAAAAGCACCTCAGGGAATCAACAAAAGCTTCAGTAAGACGGGTTCCTCGAGTCATTCAGGGGACATTAGGCTTAGGCTGCTGCGAGTCAGACATTTGAGGGACAGATAAACAGAGGAAATGAGTAAATGTCTGCCAACCAGTGGCTCTGAGGAATCCAGCGCCACCTTTTCCATAACCTTTCTTTTCCCACCATTAAAGTGAGGCCTTGTGGTAGTGCTGAGGCTGGAACATTTTACTTGGTCCACTGTAAAACAAGGCTGGGAGATCTGACCACCTGGCCTCATGCCTATGAAGGGGCATCATTTATACACACATGCTCTTTGTGATGAACCAGAGTGTGCAATTTTTTTCTGGCTGTAAAAACAAAAGGTGCAAACCTTGTGCAGAGGCAGTGAGGCAGTTTCTCAGATATGTTTCTTCAGCATCCTCGGTGCTTGTAAAAGTGAGAATCAGAATAAATGGCACAGAAAAGCTCATAATGGCCATTGTAATGGCAGGACACGAGGCAGAACTCCTTTGACCTTTGACCTGTGATGTCCACAGGGGATGACCTTGGCTGTACAGAGAATGGGCAGAACTATGCCAACAGGGACATATGGAAGTCAGAGCCATGCCGAATCTGCGTGTGTGACAGTGGGGCCATCCTCTGCGATGACATCCATTGCGAGGAACTGATCGGCTGCGACAGCATGTCCATCCCTCCGGGCGAGTGCTGCCCCGTATGCCAGGGTGGCGGCAGCGACACAGAGGGCAATGGCAGATCCGGTGGGTGTCCAGACGGTCCACACAGACCAAACCCAGACCTGTAAAGCATTACCCCTTGAAAGAGCAAGTTCAGTGCATGTAGAGGAACCTCAGTGGTGTAAGGAAGAGAATGAGAACAGAATGAAAAGCAGACATCTGCTGAGGGTGTATGTGGCTGCTGTATGCCATGTACGGGAAAGCTGACCATGTGTTTCTCATGTTTTTCAGATGGTCGGATCTACAAGGTAAGTCCCACATCTCGCCATGACATCCAAGCCAACAAACAACTTTAAAAGTAACGCATGAACCTCAATAAACAACTTTAAAACCTGTATTTTTAGGGTCAGAAGGGTGAACCTGGAGATGTTCCAGTGGTAAGAGCCCTCCTGTAATTACCACTGTATTTACCAGAATACTTTGCTGCAAGTATATCTGACATTAAAGCTGACTGATGGGAATTTCTTTCTCAGGTGACAGGTATCAGAGGTCGCCCAGGTCTGATGGTAAGTCTCTATGCATGAAGTGTTACTTTTAATAGAAATTTAGTTGCTTAGCAACTTTACCCATTATTTTTAATTTTTAATATCTTTAATTTTTGTACTGCCTCACATTCCACCGGATATGTTTACTAATAATAATAGTTTAGGATAGTTTCGGACTTTTTGAGCCTCGTTCCTTAAGAAAGGTGTTGAATATTTTCGTTCCAAGGCCCTCATGGATAGTAATTTTCACTTTCTAACACTAGATGGCAGTAAGGCTTCAATGAGCGATCCACTTTTCCGCGGCACATCGGATTTTCAATACGACGGATTATAATGTTTAGTACATTGACTTTATTAATGGGGCACGTTTATTGGCATATCTAAAAATAAATAATAATTAACATTAATACTAAGTTTGGTGTGTGAGCTTCACTGCTTGGATGATAGACTCCGAATGAGAATGAGACTTTGTATCTTTTTGTCCACCAAAAACAGGGACCTCCAGGATCACCAGGGCAGAGAGGGGAGCGTGGCAGCAAAGGACGACCAGTACGTCTCAGAACTTTGCTTTAAGCCCTGCTCATAAATCAGAGAACCACAGTTTATCCCCCACATCTGAATTAGAGAACCACTCTCTTTCCCCTGCTAGTGTATCAGATAACCATGCTCTGTCCCCCACATGTGAACCAGAGAATCATGCTCTGTCCCTTCCATGTGAATCAGATAACCACACTATAACCCCTCAAGTGAATCTGAGAATTGCACTCTATCCCCCACAAGCGAATCAGAGAACTATGCTGCCTCAGATGACATCATGCATTCCTGGGCGACTCTGCAATGCCGCAAACAGGCTGAAGACCCCTAAATGACCATTTCCTGGAGAAAAATGTGACTTAATAATATATACATGGGAATAATTATACTGGAGAATTTACTCAATTCAATTCAATTTATTTTTATGTAGTTGTGAAAGCACCATGTTGTGAAAGCACAACTGAGTTTCACCAAGGCACTTGACAAGATTGTGTGGCAGTACATCAATACATCACTTATAGAAAATGGTGCATAAAAGACATTTTGGTTTTGCAGTCAACCACATACAATAATTGAGTAACTAATGATGATATTAATCATTGCCATTAGGCCATCACTATATTTGAGGAAGTGTACTATGAAAAAAATTACATCAATATGGTGGTTACATATAAAATAGTTTACTACCACTAAAAATAAATTACCAAGGACTGAAACAGGAAATACAGGAAACACCCAGAACCCAGAGTATTTTTGCAGAGCATAATTCAGTCATTCACCAGCATGTTTACAAATCTGAAAATAAGTATATGTGCTGAACATGTTTTACCTGGAATAATCCAGAATCATTTATGGCTTTAATAAAAAAAAACTAACAATACTCTAACATGCCAGCAAGCTGTGGCTGGTTCAGTGTACTTAAATGTATGGATGCATAGAATAATAAATCCTAAATCTATTTTTAGGGCCCGAGAGGTCCACCAGGGTATGATGGTGAACCAGGTGTACCAGGACAGCCAGGAGAGCCCGGACCTCCTGGACATCCAACACACCCAGGGGTAAGTGCCAGCACCCATGATGTCCTGTTCCCCCTGGTCACATCCTGGGTGGAACAGCTGTTTGTTTTAGCACTGAGGTTTATTTAATCCAAAAAGCTGGAGATCTCATGCAAACAGGGGGAGTGCAGCTATTATTCCAGTCCAGCGTTTTACATACTCTAACAACAGATTCTTCCTCACATTTCAGGGGCATCTGGCTTCTCACATGACCACTGGCTTCGATGAGAAGTCTGGACTAGCAGGCCAAGTCGGGATGATGCCTGGAACAAGGGTAAGCAGAGGGCTGTGCTGCCCTGTAGGAGCTTGATGAGGCACCGCTGACAAGTTTGCCTGAGTACTGCGCTCTGTGACAGCCTGCCTTCATTTCAGGGTGAAGCTGGAGCGAGAGGTCCTCCTGGGCCAGCTGGACCACCTGTAAGTCAAAAAGCAGCTGACAACTTCTTCAATGAACTCCATGTGATGCCCTTCCCTGACATATTCTGCTTTCCTGTCATAGGGCCCTCATGGAACACAGGGGGCGCCTGGTGACGTTGGGGATCCAGGGCCGATGGTGAGACACAGACCTCACAGACACACACAGGTCACAGAAGGCCAGAACTCATAAAAATACAGAGCTCAGGCTCTCCAGCTCCTTTGCCTTTCAGAGGAGCATCTATTTCCTGTTCCTCCCAATCCTTACGCTTGTGTATGGTAGGGTTCTGCTGGGGCACGTGGGCCAGACGGTCCCTCCGGCAAACCTGGGGAAGATGTAAGTGAAAATCATTTGGCAGTTCTGAATTTTATCATCACTATTTCATGTTTTACTGTAAGAACACCTACACTGAGGATGATCCGAATAACACTCAATCTTTCATTCCTCATCAGGGAGAACCTGGGAAAGCAGGGAATACAGGAGAAGTAGGATTCCCCGGCTCTCCGGTAAGAATGGGACTGTGGAGCACATTTCTGTATGTGACAGTACCAGGAAGCTTTGACCAGCTGGAGGGCTAACATGCTTGTGAATGTTTCACGATCCAGGGGGCAAGAGGTTTTCCAGGAATGCCAGGAGTTCCAGGGCTGAAGGGGCACCGGGTGAGCACAGTCACAAACATCGTCCGATATTAACGACTGGGAAATGCTAGACTCAGGGCAGCTTATAAAGAAGAGGCAACTCTAAATCAGCCATGTACTGTAAGAGCAGACTATAAACAGACCTCCGACCCACAAAAAGCCGTTTGAATCTCTTCAGAGATTCTCTCCCAGTAAGCAGAGCTGCTCCTCTTATATAACAGCCTGTCGACAGCATTGTTTTAGTGATAAGCAAGTCTGTAATAAATGGAGACGATATGATCTTATGTTTGTCAGTTTGTTTCCTAGGATACTTGTTAACTGGTACATACATGTTACAGGGACACCAGGGATCTCTGGGGTCCAAGGGAGAGTTTGGGGCTGTCGGATCAAAGGTAAAAGCTGGTGGATTGGTGTCTTCAGAATTACATGTATTCAATTCAATGAAATTCAATTCAATCTATATAGTGCCCAAAGAGTTGCCCAAAGGCGTTTTTCATGGGTTTCTTGCAATACATTACAAGATCATTAAAATACAATAATAACAATAGACAGAAATGGGCACAAATACATCAAAACATATTTTGTTACAAATTACAAATATTTACTCATCTAATGTAACAAAATAAAATAGTTGTTAGATTTAGGGGGTGCTGTGTTATGGAGCACCTGGGTCATAGTAAGACGTAAGCTAAAGGTGGGGGCCTTGTGTGTGCTAACCGCTGGTGCTGATGCTGGACTGGAGACATCTAAAAATCCAGTATCTAAAAGTCCCTCAATCTACTTAGCCTCCACTAAAGTACTAACGTGCTCCTCCAGTGTGCGAATCCCATCCTCCAGCTCTACAGTAGCTAAACATTTCTGGCACATGATACTATGCGGAGTGTCGGGAAGACAGTCTATGCTGTACATGCCACAGGAGCTACAAATCACAGGTGCAGAAGACATGATCACAACTTACCCTTTTGATTCCAAGCATTTGTCGGAGGTCATTAGTGTTTGGAGATTTATTTGCGGAAGATCCTGTCGAGTTATTTCCTTCTGATTACCTTATTCTAATTTTGAAGATATCTATCTATCGTGCTACCAACCAGTTTGACTCTTACAATAAACACCGTCACTGCAGAAATTATGTATATACCATATGTTTATGTCTCTGCATTCTCAGTGTAGTTTAAATATCTGTTATACCCTTGTAGCTGACATTTTCTAGTCATTTTAGAGCATATTTAGACCAATATGAAGCTCTGCCTGTGTATGACAGAAACCGGGATGTGGCTGTTTATGTGATGAAGTCGTGATAGCCCCCACCCCAGCACTAACTACCTGTCTGTCTCCTCAGGGTGAATCAGGCCCTCCTGGCTCTATGGGAGCACCTGGGCCTCAGGTCAGTAGGGGATACCAGTGTTCACACAATCATAAAGGTGTGAAAACAGGCTTTCAGATTTATACAAATAAGACACAGGAACAAACAGGTCAAGAGCAACTAAAAAGCACAATAGAGGCTAAACTCTGTGACTGGCGGTAATTATATTAAACATGGGTTGAAAATGCAGTAAAAGAGTCTGGAAAAACATTATTATATGCCTAAAAGCCTGCATTTCTAATGTAAATATGTCCACTGCACACGACAGGGCCCAAGAGGAATGCCAGGAGAGAGGGGGCGCATCGGCCCGACGGGGACCCCGGTATGGATGAGCTTATGTCCAGCTGAGTGGTCTATGTGGTAACTCTCTCAGGGTTAAGGCTGTTTATTGGCTGGCAATCACCACAGTGGAGAGGCTATAGATATTAAATAAACAGTCAAATAAAGTCACAAGCCTTCATTTAATGTCTTTCTCATTTAAGGGAATGCGTGGTCCACCTGGAAACGTTGGCAAATCAGGACCAATGGTAAGGAAGAGCTTATACAACAAACAATAACTACATAATCTAATGTATATGTAGTATATAAACCAGTATATTTAGTAAATACAGAACCTGCTTTTTGGAGTTTAAAATTACAATGTTTTTTTGGATTTACATTGTACACACACAGGATGTTGGACTGAAACAGAAACACTGGCCAATAATGTTTCAGGTCTCATGCCTATATATGCGCGGCCTGGTAGCCAAGTGTCACTAATTGCACATTCCTTTAGTAATTGCAGAGTTGGCCTTAGAATGGGGACAGTGTGTGGCTCAGTGGGTTAAGCCTCTGCGCCTGTGATTGGAAAGTTACTAGTTCTAAGCCCAACTTTGACATGTCTGTGGGTCTTTGAGCAAGGCCCTTAACCCCAAGTTCCCTGGGTGCTACAAGAGGTGGCTGCCCTTCATGGCCACAACTTGCTCTCTTGGAGAACAAGGTTGGGGGAGGTGGGAAGAGAGTTTCCAGTAAAGTATCAAGTTTTATAATTAGAATTGCAGAGGTTAAATTAGAAGAGCAATAGCACAGCTATACATTAAGACAAACAATGGTTTACACATGTGAACCATTGATACAAATGTGGTGCCTTGTATCAGGATGATAATGCATCAATACACACACTGGATGATAATGCATCAACACACACACACAAGACTGGTGGCAGAGTGGTTTGTTGGACGTGAAATTGAACATCACCAGATCTGAGTATTATTGAGCTACTTTGCAGAGTTTTGGAGGAGCAAGTTGGGAATGGCTCAGAATCGCTTTGCCCATTGTGTAGGATTTTTATTTGTCTTTCCCAAGACAAGCTCATGCTGCATTGGCTGCAAAAGGAGAGTCAACACTATACTAATAAATTATTGTTTTATTATTGAGCTAAGACAAGATGTTTCCGTTTCATTGTCCAACCCCTGCATATCACAGTCTTACTTGTCACATGTCAATTTTATATCAACACGACATCTGAACTCGGAAATACAGTGATTGCAAGAGATAGACACACTGTGGACATGATGGATTCCTGTCTTCCAGGGACCTGTGGGTATTACTGGCGCTGCAGGGTTCCCGGGAAACCCGGGTATGAAGGTAAGCCAGTTTGAAGCTCCCTATCAGCCATTTTCATTCTCAAGTCCCTTCAAGGATTAAAAGATGTAATCCTGCATTTACTGTTGTTTTCACCCATAACTAGTGATATTTCTGCACTTTTATTTGAAGATGCTAGATCAAAGTTCAGCAATTCACTCACTAAAACTGAAACCTTCTGATCTCTCTGTTCCTCTCCTTCAGGGTGAAGCGGGGCCAACAGGTGTACGGGGTCCTGAGGGGCCCCAGGGACAGCGAGGTGAGACAGGACCTGCAGGCTTAGCTGGAGCACCTGGAATTCAGGTGTGTGACTGACTTGTGTAAGGTAATGTTTACATCAGTAAAATGGCATCTGGCATTATTAAACCAGTAAAACGTGTGCAGGGACCACTTGGGACAGATGGTGGACCTGGAACCAAGGGCCCAGTGGTGAGTACAAAATCACCTCTACAAGTAATAATTCAACCTATCAAACATAAAGGAAAATTAACATATCTAAGCACTGTAAGTTAAAAGGTGGAGCATGAAATACATTGTTTACTATCATTCTAGGGTACAGTAGGCCCCCAAGGGCCAGTTGGCCTGCTTGGCCCCCCTGGGGCCCCAGGACCTCAGGGAAGCACTGGACAACCTGGAATCAAAGGTCAAGCGGTAAGGTTTCTCAGTGGGTGTGATATTCATTAAATCAGTTATTAATGGTGGAATTTCACTTGTACCATACATGACATTAATAAAGAATACTGCTTTCACATAGGGAGATGTTGGTGTCCCTGGCTTCAAAGGAGAGGCAGGACCGAAAGGAGAACCTGTAAGCAATATTAATTTTGAACTTGGAAAAACTGGTGTTACTTGGGGGTAGGTGGGTTGCAGACAGTACTGGGGAGAATTATGTGAAGTACTTTCAGTATTATCACTGTACAATCAATAGACCTGCTTTAAATGTTTATTCACAGGGCCCACCAGGCTCTCAAGGACCAATTGGACCTCAAGGTGAAGAAGGAAAGAGGGGACCTCGAGGAGATCCTGGGTCACTGGGCCCACCAGGTCCTGTTGGAGAGAGGGTAAGCAGACAACTGGAAAATAACATTCATCAATCCCAGATGAGTTTGAAACACTGTCACCTGTACTGTAAGTGCTGCATTTGCTCACCCATCTCTGCCCATTGCAGGGTGCTCCTGGGAACAGAGGATTCACTGGTGCAGATGGGTTACCTGGACCTAAGGTAAATACAGATCAAAGTCTAGTTCCTTCACAAAATTAGGCATTTACTGTGAAAGAAGTAACAACCGCCCATGTTTTTTGATAGGGTGCCCAAGGCGATAGAGGGATCCCTGGGACTTCAGGCCCAAAAGGATCTACTGGAGATCCAGGGCGCACAGGAGAGCCCGGTCTCCCTGGTGCAAGGGTAAAGATGGAAACTGTGCTCAGTATGCAGAAAACTCCATAATCTACCTCAGTAAATTATCTACAGTAAGGAAAAGCTGCTGGTTTTCTTCATCTTAATCCTCTTGTTAAATGACACTCGTTCATTCTCCCAGGGTCTTACTGGCACTCCTGGGGTTCAAGGTGCTGAAGGAAAGCCAGGTCCACTGGTAGGTTAGGTGGTTCTGTTATAAAAGTCCCTATTGGTGGGAAACTGTGTTAACTCAACATGTTGAAAAACTCTCATGCCCCCTTCAAGGGAGCAGCAGGAGAGGATGGAAGACCAGGACCTGCTGGGCCAATTGGAACCAGAGGTCCACCCGGGTCAATGGGTTTACCAGGACCAAAGGGATTCAATGCAAGTATTCCATTGTGTGTTAAACACGTTAGTAACACCACCATGCATATCATGCTTAAGACTGTTGCTATATTTATTATGAACAATAAATACTCTCTGAGGTTACCCCAAGATGTGAACTTTTGGAAACAACCATCATCAGGTCATGTGAATTCACAGGGTGACCCTGGGAAGACTGGTGAGCAGGGAACGCCAGGATCACCAGGGCAACGGGTGAGTGATGCCATTAATGACTGTCTTTAATGACTAAGCGCTGTCCTTTTGCTCACTGTGGATGGGTCCACTGCAGGGTCCTCCGGGGAAGGACGGAGAAGTGGGTCCGGGGGGTCCAGCGGGCCCTGCGGTATGTCCTTTGAGATCTGGAAGCCATTGTTTCACTTGCAGCCGTTTCAGTGGCAGTGACATTTCAAATTTTCAATCTCAGCCATTTACATTAAAAGTTACACTTTAACAAAGTGTGTATTATTATTTTTCTTCAAGGGTGTTGCAGGTGAAAGAGGAGAGCAAGGACCACCAGGGGTAAATGGTTTCCAGGTAAGAAGGACCTAAGAACAATACCAATATACACAATGAGCAGAATTTTAATCACCAAAATGACTGGGTATAGTCAGTCACACAGTAATTGAAAAATCAAGTGTCAACTGTTTTACAGGGTTTACCTGGACCCCCTGGTCCACCTGGAGAGCCAGGAAAGCCAGGAGATCAGGTAAGCTATGTAATCTTCCCCAGTACATACTGGTCACAGACACTAAAGGTAACACTCAGTTATATTCACCTCATCATTCATACAGCTTTGGTAATTATTTTGAACTTTTCCTAGTTCATCTCAATAAGTCAATAAGTTCAATAAGTTCATCTCATTATAATGACCAAAAATAAATGCACTTCATGTCTAGGGAATACCAGGAGAGGGTGGAGCAGTTGGTCCTATTGGTCCAAGGGTAAGTCACACAAGCATTCAAAGAGCATCCCTGTTTCTAGGTGAGTGCATGCATGAAGTGTTGAATCACAACTTCTCTGCTTTAGGGAGAACGTGGAACTCCAGGTGAGAGAGGGGAGCTTGGGCCTCATGGTCTCCAAGGTGCCAAAGGTATCCCAGGAGCTGCTGGATCCGATGGGCCAAAGGTATACCCATGACAAATTGCAAGGTTAATGGCAACATAATGGAGAGTGACATTTTCCCACATATTTATTTCTATTTTCTTGGACTGTTCCACCAGGGAAGCCCAGGGCCAGCTGGTGCTGTTGGGGATGTTGGTCCTCCTGGGCTGCAGGGAATGCCAGGAGAACGAGGCATCTCTGGGCCAACAGGACCAAAGGGTGACAGGGTGGGTCCTCATGCTAGTTGTTATCAAAGGAGTAAGGCTGCATTTAGTTTTTTGTGGCCCATGTCCTAAAGTGTCATATCTCCCTAAAACTTTAGGGTGCACCTGGCGAAAAGGGTTCAGAGGGAACCCCGGGAAGCGATGGTGCTCGGGTGAGATGATAAATCATAAATGGCTAATCGTAAAGAGTGCACCTGTCTTCCCTGCTTTATCTCAAGACTTTTAAGAACATAGAAAATTACTGTCTTGCCCTTATATTTAATAACTAAGCATTTGTATATTTTAACTCACAGATATTTCATGTATAAAACATACACACAAACAGATAAAATTACAAATGATCTAATATGGTCCTTTCTTGTTAGGGACTTCCTGGTCCACTTGGACCACTAGGACCACATGGGCCAAGTGGAGAAAAGGTGGAGACATTTTCTATTTCACTTTTTCACTGTTACACTATTCCACAGTCATATCAGTCAATCTGGGAGCTAACATCTGTGTCACTGTAGGGTGAACCTGGACCACGGGGACCACCTGGACCTCTAGGATCTAGAGGAAGTCCAGTAAGTACAGCAGACTAAAGTCCAAGATGTTTTCAGGTTGAAGGAAATCAACATGATATCCATTCCATCACCCTTCACCAATTATCCAGTACAGGGTTGTGTGTGAAGCATACATGCATGCATACAGACAGTATGTGACGTATAAATAGCTATATGTGACTCAGCATGAATTATTTTATATAGTCATGGTTGACTCATGTAATATTCAAATAATTTTATTTCCTCCTTACAGGGATCCCGTGGAGAAACTGGTCCGACTGGAGCCGTTGGGTTTGCTGGGCCTCCTGTGAGTCATCAAAACAATGAAGAGTCAACGTGCAGAAAATGGATGAGGCTACTGACTTTGAATTTTGTAATTATGCTCTTAATCTAGGGCCCTGATGGTCAGCCAGGTGTCAAAGGTGAACCAGGAGAGCCAGGACAGAAGGGTGATGCTGGGTCTCCTGGACCTCAGGGTTTGGCTGGTCCTCCTGGACCCAGTGTAAGTAAAGTGCAATGATGAAGCTTTATTTGTTTGACAAACAGACTTCAGGTATCTGTTGTTCAGGTTGATCTGTGCCAGTGAATTATATACCATTGTGTCAGATATATTGGTAGGACTGTAGGGTGTTCATTCCTTGCTTTAATGAACTATATGTTTCTGAAAACATAAAAAGTTAGTATTAACTTTCACAGGGACCAGTTGGCGTTGCTGGATTGAAGGGTGGTCGCGGAACCCAAGGAGCCCCTGTGAGTGAAGCAACTCTGTGATAACCACACCCCATGATGCTCTCAGCAGCCCTGTATCCTGAGCAAAGTACTTTTATTAAATTATTGGCAAATTTCTTTATAGGGTCCAACCGGTTTCCCAGGGTCCCCAGGAAGAGTCGGCCCACCAGGACCAGCTGTGAGTAATAAAATGATGATCATAATAATAATAATAATAATGGCTTCTATTTCAATACTATAATTGAATTGAATAATAATAATAAGTTTTAAGAATTTCTAGGTGAGTAAAAGACATAATGCAAACTGTCTGATTTTATTTCTTGCTGTGAGGATGGAAAATAGACAAGGGCTTTAGGAGCTAACTGTGAGCTTGGCTGTATTTTCACCAGGGTCCTGTGGGAGAGCCTGGACCTCTTGGTCCCCCTGGGAAAGAGGGTCCACCTGGCATCCGTGGTGATAATGGACCCCTTGGAAAACAGGGAGAGCAGGGCCCCCCAGGCCCTGCTGGGAGCGGAGGAGACAAAGGTGATCCAGGAGAAGATGGGCCCACGGTAAGCACTAGACCAGAAAGGGTCAGCATATATGCCCTGGTATTCAGTTCTTCATGAATATTAATAAGTGTATTACATTACAACTGTTCATTTTTTAAGTCTTTGGTTTCTAAAGCAGCTCTGCAGCTCCTCAGTTCTTTACTGTGAACATCTGGAAAGTTTAAGTGTAAATAGCATAATGGATTCTATGCAAAATAAACAGCTGTCTAACCATTGAACTGTATGACCAGTAGCCATTGTCACATTTTGCTGGAACAGGGCCCTGATGGACCACCAGGTCCTGCTGGAACCACTGGACAGAGAGGCATTGTGGGTCTCCCTGGTCAGAGGGGAGAGCGAGGAATGCCAGGACTTCCAGGCCCAGCCGTATGTACCACTTTTGGTCATTCTGGAAATCTGACCACCTTTGGTGGAAATGACTCATCTGTATCTCATCATCACAGGCCAGCATTTGGGTATTCTTACACATTCCAAAGGGATTTTGAGTTTCTTTGCCCACTTCATTTCCAGGTGAAAGGTTTCTGTGACATGAATATTCATAACCCTGCAGTAGATGTGTTTAAAGAAATGCTGGTTTGATTCAAAGCTGCACTTGGTTTTACTTTTCTAAAGAAGCTGATTTTTTCCCAATTTAGGGTCCCCCAGGAAAACCAGGCAGTCCTGGACCTCCAGGAGACAAAGGCCCAGGAGGACCAGTTGGTGCTCCAGGTGCAAACGGACCTCGTGGTGACCCTGGTCCAGACGTAAGCTCCCTCCTAACACACTGGACCAGTTCTCACTTATACATATTGGTGAAAAATGCCATATTCCATTATGATTGATTAGATTAAAGAAAAGCTCAGCCTCAGCAATTTACTGTCCTCCTCATTTTAATTAGACTTAGTTCTGTGTTCATCAGCACCTGTCTCAGTAAATATGGCGTCTGTTTGCCTCCACAGGGACCAGCAGGATCTGATGGTCCAGTAGGCCGAGATGGAGCCATAGGCCCCAGGGTAGGTCTGCAACACTGGGTTCCTAGCAATTTGCCATTGGGACTTGAATGCATGATAATTGTTTTAGAGTGTTAATTTTTTTACACATTAATAATCTAGTTAAAATAATGAAAGCATATTACTCTAATACAGCTTGAATCATTTTCTCCACAGGCATCGTCATGCAAAAGTCTGCAGTTAGCAAACAATTATGTACTTTTTACCCTTTTACTGAACTGAATATCTGTTACAGCTATGTCAGCTTTCTGACCCTACTATTTCGTCCTATAACAGGGGGACAGAGGGGACCCAGGCCCTGAGGGATTGGCTGGAGCTCAGGGGGCCCCTGGTACTATAGGCCCAGTTGGACTCCCAGGTAGTCCAGGAAAGAGAGGCGAGAAAGTGAGTCATTCCTGCACTGTCCTGCTATTATATTTAGTGCTATTTAGCACTAGATATTATTCAAAGCATGAGGTTGTTGAGGTTGATGGTAAAGGAACAAGAAACACCAATATTTCACCAGCTAACTATAAGCATATTAGCTGCATTAACATAACCTGCCATGCTATGTCTTTGTACAGAACCAACAGCTGAAGGCATATTATTGTTTTTTAGCAATAAGTTAACTAGTCAGAATATCTAGACGTGCATACAGCAAGGTTAGCTACATGTTTAATACACACCACTTACTGTTGTTGTGCTTCTTCATTTACAGGGATCAAGGGGACCTGCTGGACCTCCTGGATCAGCTGGAAAGCGAGGACTAATAGTGAGACCTCGACTTTTCTTGCACTTGCATAGATGGCATTTAACACCTAATTTGCCCAGAACAACAGCTGTACCTATCATTACTGCCCCTCCAATGAACTGTTGAAAAAATGCCTGTAGAATATGCCATGGTTTTTGTTTGTTTGACCTCTAGGGGCCACAGGGACCAAGAGGAGACAAGGGCGAGCTTGGAGAGCATGGAGAAAGAGGACAGAAAGGTCACAGAGGGTTCACTGGGCTGCAAGGGCTCCCTGGACCACCTGTGAGTAAAGATGACAGATAAATAGTTTCCAGTACAAAAGAATACATAGACACTGGAGAATGATTAGAGTGCACAGGACACCAGGCTGCTTTATTCAACAGCTCTTTGCTTTCAGGGCACCCCTGGTGAACAAGGATCTACTGGAATTGTTGGACCAAGCGGCCAGAGAGTAAGCACCTGCCAAATCATTACACAAGGGCCAAAGGCTGAAACAAAATCTCCATATAAATACAAATCCATAATGGCAAAATGTTCTAAATATGCATTTTTATGGTAGGGCTCCCCTGGACCTGTGGGGCCCCCAGGAAAGGAGGGCCATGTTGGACAGCCAGGACCTATGGGACCTCCTGGGACACGTGGCTTCAGTGGTGATATCGGACCTGAGGTGAGTAAAAGGCACATGTGGAACAGAGCGTTGCCACCTAGATGGAGTACAGTCAAGGTAATATTTTACTTATTTATGTCTTTTCTTCTTCTTTGATTTTTTTCGTCAGGGACCTCCTGGGGATCCGGGTCCCCCAGGACCCCCTGGATCACCTGGACCCCCAACAGCAGCAATGGACGACTTGTTCGGCGGCCCCCAGGATTATGATGCCGGCCCCCCACCGCCTCCTGAGTTCAGCGAGGATGAGGCTCTGCCCAACAACAACTCATCGGGGCTCCTCCAGGTGGATCCTGGGGTCCAAGCCACCCTGAAGGCCCTGAGCAGCCAGATAGACAGCATGCGCAGTCCTGATGGCAGCAAGCAGCATCCTGCCAGGACCTGCGGGGACCTGAAACAATGCTACCCACTGAAAAAGACCGGTGCGTTTTGGCTGCAGTATCAGGAGGGGCCCTGCTACCTTCCCAATGCTTCCATCAGGGCATGAGCTAATTTAGTGCAATCCTGGGTCAATGTGCCCCTTGGTGCTGTGTTGCAGGAGAATACTGGATCGATCCAAATCAAGGAAGCGCACGCGATGCCATCAAAGTGTACTGTAACATGGAGACCGGAGAAACATGCATTTCCGCAAACCCACCCAGTATCCCCCGGAAAACGTGGTGGAGCTCCAGCTCGACAGTGCTCAAGCCCATATGGTTCGGGGCCAACATGAATGGTGGAGCCCATGTAAGCTTTAATATACAGATCTTTCGGATTTTATTGGATTTTATTGAACAATGTGTTGTCTTATTTATATGCTTTTACATTTTCCTGTATGTATATTGAATGTCTTTTAACTAAGTGAATAATTTATAGTAAATGTAAAAATTCTGTATTTGACAGTTCACCTATGGAAACAAAGAGCAGGATCCGAGCTCCGTCACTGTTCAGATGACATTCATCCGCTTGCTATCCAAAGAGGCCTCTCAGAGCATCACTTACCACTGCATGAACACCGTGGCCTACAATGACAAGAAGAATGGAAACTTGAAGAAAGCCATAGTCTTCAAGGCTGCCAATGACCTCGAGCTGAAGGCAGAAGGAAACAACCGCTTCCGCTACACAGTCTTAGAGGACAGCTGCTCTGTGAGTCACTTTGGTAGAAATTGACACAACCCATGGCCTTGCATGTGTCCAACCTTGTACTCACTGCTTGATGCTGAGAAGCTGCCCAACACTCCATGATCTTATACTCCTCAAGCATTATAACCTTATAACTGTCCAACCTTATAACTGTTCAAGACCTTATAATGATCTAACCATCTGTCCAGCCTCTCCTTCACTTTCTGCTATGTTCAAACTCACTGGTATTTGCAGCTCATTTTCTAGTGTAACAGGAATAATATCCAGGTTATTATTTGATAAAGGCAAACAGATGTTTGAGAATGATAACTATTAGAAACCTGATGCTTCAGACCCCCATGCTCCCACCAGGGGATAGCTATACTTAATGTAAATTAAACTGGCTTTTAGGCCAAGTTGTAACTTTATAATTGCAACTAGTCTAGTAGGTAGCCTAGGTAGAAATTTAGCCTGCACACCAGAACTATACAGGCAGTGAACTGTTACAGACTTTATTTATCTCTTCACAGGAGGCGAGTGGCAGATGGGGGAAGACTATATTTGAATACAGGACTCAGAAAACAGCAAGGCTGCCAATCATAGATATGGCTCCCATCGACATCGGCAGCACAGACCAGGAGTTTGGCGTAGACATCGGTCCCGTGTGCTTTGCGTAAGTCTGAGCCGGAGGACGCCAGTCAAAGCTGTGGACTCCTGACGTGCAGTCGTGATGCACGATGGACAGACCAGCTCTTTACTGTGCCATCTACAAGTTCTCCAGAACATTCCATGTCTTTATTACAGCACAGTAGGCAGGACATAAAGGGAAATGAAACTATGCGTAATTTGGGGATCATACTGAGAAACTGCCAAACCGTATTTCTCTACTATTCAGGATGAAAAGTGATGTAATTGCAATATGAAGTTAGGATTTGACCATGAGGAAATGATATCCACAGTTTTAATTTAATACATCAGATAAAAAATGTCATTCGTACTGGCTGTTGTGAAAAAGTTTTTGTTTTGAGACAAATGTCACACTGACAAAATAATTGGTACTCAAATAAATTATCCTAATTATTTTAATTAACTGCTGTTTTAATAGCATAAATCACAGTTTGGCTTCTCTAAAAGCCAATTATCCTATGCCTAAACATATTGGTTTTGTACAGACTTTTATATGCTGTTAGTTTTAAACACCAAGCCAGCAATTCTGTTTTAGTCTACTTATTTTTTTATGTAATGGTGCTACAGAGGAAATGATGGCATTCCCAAGCGGAGCAGATGGTGGCGTCTTGCTGAAAGGCAGCGTTTCTTTCCACAATACAGTGGTGTTTTATGCAATCCTGCCTTTTGGAAGTGACAGAACAGGCCACTGCTTGGTTGGTTCCTCGATGTAAGCTACCTCGTCTCCTGTAACTGACTTTCTGTAAGATTGCATTTCCGTGGAGATCACAGCGTGCAGCTTTAACAGTGGTGCAGGCTTTGATGATGCAATGATGGGCTCTGCATTGTCAGACGGCAGCCCCCGACCCCAGCAGCATGCATCGTTGCATGAATCGCAGCCCCACTTCTCTTCTGACCCTCACTTTTAATGCAACATTCGGAGCACAGGTTTTAGTCTTGGCCCAAAATGCTTTGCTAGTTTCCTTTGTGTACTTTTCTACGCAATGAATTAAACACGTGCTTTTTATCCATATCGCTCTTTTTGTGAAATTAATCTGATTATAGAAACACCAAATCAAATCTTCAGCAACAATCATCTGTCTGATGTAGTTACAAACCAATGCTGGCAGCAAGGTGAGACGTGAGGAACTTTCCGGTACTTCAGATGCGGGTGCTTTTTACTTTCCTGTACTTAACATTATTGGTCTTGTTTTCTTATTTATTATCATGTTGTATAAGACGGATGAGTAAGATTATGTTTAAACGTGTAAAACTTTTTCAAGTAAAAGTCCTAAAAATACCCAACTTGCCTGAAAATGTGGACGTTGTCTCACATCAGTTGTCTGAAGAAGCCCCTGGTTCTATCAGGGATAGCGATAAGAGTGTGTGGCCGGACACATGTATCATGCATACAGGGTCATACATGCTGGACCAGGCCATAACATATACCATACATACAAGGTCACACCACAACACATATACACACAGGGCCTGACCATGATACACGTACCATACACGCAAGGCCAAACCATGACACATGCACACCCATGTAGGGCTAGTACCATGACAAACCTCTTACACGCAAGGCCAGACCATGACACATGAACCATAAATGACACATGTACCATACACGCAAGGTCATTCAATGAGACAGACACTGTAAATGCAGGGTCACACCATGACACATGCTGGGACAAAACACATGGCACAGGAAGTGAGCAGAAAGCTAGACAAAATAACTGGGAATCTCTTCAGCATGATTCCAGCATGATTTCAGGCACACAGAGGGTAATAACAGAAAGTGCTAAATATGGCATCCCTAATACAGATTCAGATTTGTGCAAATATTTTCAAGGAAAAATTTTTTGCATTGAACAAAACCAAGAATTTAAGAGAAAATAAAACTCATTGTAGCAAAGAAAATGTCATCATAAAAGTAAAATTTACAACTTGCAAACAAATTATTGGTCTTTTGCTTTTTTGATAATGTGTCCATTTGGTTTGCGCTGCCTGACTTTTTGCTTTTGCACTCTGATTTTTTGCTTGCAGTTGTGGTACAAACCTCTCATGTGGGCAGGTTTTTCAGTGGTGCATTCTCATTAGCTAATGAGTTTTTGAGTGACAGCTCAGTACGCTGCTAGTTTAGTGCAGCAAGAAAACCAGTAGACTGAGCAGAGGTTGAATGAGGTGTTTATGGCAAGTGCTTTTAACATTTAAACACACACCTTTCTATAACTGCATTTTAGAAATACAGAATTCAATTTCTTCTAGTAAGAGTTTTCATTTGAGAAGGCAACAATTCCATTTTAGATATCTCAAATGCAAATTCTAGATATTTGAAATTACATTCATACTTGTAAGTTATCTGTATAGATGTCTACAATTCAGTTATTACTAGTCACAATGTCTATTTTAGATGTCCAACACAGTTTAAGATACCTGCTATGTAGTTATAGATATCACTTTCAGAATATCCACAATTCATTTGTAGATTTCTGCAGTTGTATTTTTACCAGTAATAATTTGAATTGTATATATCCAGAATTGAATTCCTACTACAACTGGATATTTGAGATATCTAAAATTGTGTTTGTATTAGTATATATATATACAGCAGGGGTCACCAACCTTTTTAAAGCCAAGGGCTACTTTAAGATTACCAAATGGCTCGAGGGCTACCAGTTCA
>JAODKL010000001.1:49630181-49659464 GCA_026780765.1 Petrocephalus schoutedeni | reverse complement strand
ATGGTGCATTATCCTGCTAGAAGTAGCCATCAGAAGATGGGTACACTGTGGTCATAAAGGGATGGACATGGTCAGCATATATATATATATATATATATATACACCTCTCCTGGAGCCATCACCTTATCGTGGTGGGAGGGTTTGTGTGTTCTAATGATCCCAGGAGTTAAGTTGTCACCCAAGGGAAACAGGTCCTGGGTGAGGAAACAAGAGGAAGTGCGGCTCATTAAACCCCCTATGATGAGAAAAAACATGGATTCACAGTTTCCCTCGCATGGATGCGAGTCACCGGGGGCCCCTTCTGGAGCCAGGCCTGGGGGTGGGACTAGTGCCTGGTGGCCAGGCCTGCAACCATGGGGCCTGGCCGGGCACAGCCCAAAGAAGGAACTTGGGTTCCCTCTCCAAAGGGCTCACCACCTGCAGGAGGGGCCAAGGGGGTCGGGTGCAGTGTGAGCTGAGCGGTGGCCGAAGGCAGGGACCTTAGCGGTCCGATCCTCAGCTGCAGAAGCTAGCTCTAGGGACATGGAATGTTACCTCTTTGGTGGGGAAGAAGCCTGAGCTGGTGTGAGATTCCGACTAGATTTAGTCGGGATCACCTTGATGCATGGCTTAGGCTCCTCGAGGGGGGTTGGACACTCTTCCACTCTGGAGTTGCTCGCGGGGAGAGGTGCATACAGGGGGCATGCTAATTGCCCCCTGGCTGGGTGCCTGCACATTGGGGTTTACCCCGGTAAACGAGAGGGTAGCTTCCCTTCACCTTCGGATGGGAGGACGGGTCGTGACTGTTGTTTGTGCTTATACACCAAACAGCAGTCCAGAATTCCCACCATTTTTGGAGTCCTTGGAAAGGATGTTGGAGAGCACTCCTCCTGGGGACTCTCTTGTTCTGCTGCGGCACTTGAATGCTCACGCGGGCAACGACAGTGAGACCTGGAGTGGCGTGACTGGGAGGAACGGCCCTGCTGATCTGAACCCAAGTGGTGTTTTGTTATTGGACTTGTGTGCTAGTCATGAATTGTCCATAATGAACACCATGTTCAAACATAAGGGTGTCCATATGTGCACTTGGCACCAGGACACCCTAGGTCGCAGTTCGATGTTCGACTTTGTCATTGGAACGACTTCGGTCGTGTCATTGGACTTGAGGTCACATGTGTTGGACACTCAGGTGAGGAGAGGGGCGGAGCTGTCAACTGATCACCACCTAGCGGTGGGTTGGCTCTGCTGGTGGGGGAGGAAGCCGGTCAGGGCTGGCAGGCAGGCACTAAGCATATAGTGAGGGTCTGCTGGGAACGCCTGGTGGAATCCCCTGTCAGAAGGAGCTTTAACTCCGACCTCTGGCAGAACTTCTCCCATGGACACTGGTGGTGAGGGATGCCGTCAAGCTGAAGAAGGAGTCCTATCAGGCCTTTTTGGCTTGTGGGACTCCAGAGGCAGCTGATGGGTACCAGAGGGCCAAGCAGAACACGGCTTCCGCGGTCGATGAGGTAAAAACTTGGGTGTGGGAGGAGTTCGGTGAGGCCATGGAGAACGACTTCAAAGAGATAGTGGTCCACCAATTGGCCGCTCAGGGTGGCAAAGTGGTGCAGCATCAACACTGTTTATGGTGGGGATGGGGTGCTGCTAACCTCAACTAGGGATGTTGTGGGTCAGTGGAAGGAATACTTTGAAGATCTCCTCAATCCCATTGACACACCTTTCAATGAGGAAGACTCCCCTATCTCTGGGGTGGAGGTCACTGAGGTGGTTAAAAACCTCCTCAGTGGCCGGCCCCAGGGGTGTATGAGCTCCGCCCGGAGTTCCTCAAGGATCTGGATGTTGTAGGGCTGTCCTGGTTGATACGCATCTGCAGCATCGCATGGACATCGGGGGCAGTGCCTCTGGATTGGCAGACTGGGCTGGTGGTCCCCTTCTTTAAGAAAGGGGACCGAAGGGTGGGTTCCCACTATAGGGGGATCACACTCCTCAGCCTTCCTGGTAAGGTCTATTCGGGGGTCCTGGAGAGGAGGGTCCGTCGGATTGTCGAACCTCAGATTCAGGAGGAACAGTGTGGTTTTATACTCTCAGCTCTATACTCTCAGCAGGGTCCTGGAGGGTGTGTGGGAGTTTGATCAACCAGTCTACATGTGCTTTGTGGACTTGGAGAAGGCATTTGACTGTGTCCCTCGGGGAATCCTGTGGGGAGTGTTCCAGGAGTATGGGGTGCCGGGCCTCCTTATAAGGGCTGTTCGGTCCCTGTACGACCGGTGCCAGAGCTTGGTCCGCATTGTCGGCAGTAAATCGGACTTGTTTCCAGTGAGAGTTGGACTCCGCCAAGGCTGCGCTTTGTCACCAATTCTATTCATAACTTTTATGGACACAGGCACAGCTGGGGTATTGAGGGTGGCCAGTTTGGTGACCTCAGGATTAGGTCTCTGCTTTTTGCAGATGATGTGGTTCTGTTGGCTCCATCGGACCGTGACCTTCAGCTCTCACAGGAGCAGTTCACAGCCGAGTGTAAAGCAGCTGGAATGAGAATCAGCACCTCCAAATCCGAGACCATGGTACCCAGAAAGGGTGGAGTGCTCTCTCTGGGTCGGGGAGGTGGTCCTTCCCCAAGTGGAGGAGTTTAAACATCTCAGGGGGGGGGGCTAGGTCTAGCTCATGGGTGAAGGAAGGATGAAGTGGGAGATCGACAGAAGGATAGGTGCAATGTCAGCAGTGATGCGGGCGCTGCATCGTTCCGTCATGGTAAAGAAGGAGCTGAGGCAAAGCTCTCGATTTACCAGTCGATCTACGTTCCTACCCTCACCTATTGCCATTAACTCATTTCAGCCGCTTGTATTCAAGATCTCGTTCTTTCGGTTACTACCCACTTAGCTGTGGGTAGTGACCGAAAGAACGAGATCATGAATACAAGCGACTGAAATGAGTTTCCTCTGCAGGGTAGCTGGGCTCTCCCTTAGAGAGAACCGCACAGCAATTCACTTCACACTTGGTACTCTGGTGCCTTGCTAACAGACTCTTAACAGTTACTGAGAAAACAAAAAATCTGCCATTAACGCAGTCAGACAATTCTTCAGCATCATAGCTATGAATCCTCTGAGGAGAACAGAGGGTTGAAGAAAAATCCAAGAAAAGAGGGGCGTACCCAAACAACAATGCCAAGGATGTAGGTTGGTTCTTTAATACCACAACACAAAGGCAAAAGACACTGTGGCTGCAACAGAACAGCTATGTGGGAAGCTTCTGCTGCCTGAATTAGTACTAAAATATACAATGGAAATTGGAATGGCAGTACAAACATACATAAAAAAATTATGTGGCTACATCACATTAATACTGTGTTAAAAATGCAACCAGAACAATGCCATACAGTCAATTAAAAATACCTGTTTTACGCATTACTGTAAACCAAGCTAAGCAGGGACTGAAGGTAAACAAGAGAAAAAAAAGTCAAGCAGCTTTCTGGTCTTTATGTTCAATATGTTACAGGAAGGATATTCCTACAGTTTCAGAAAGTTATGCATTTGGAGGAAAATAAAGGATTTACACACTTGGAAAGAAAATCTCCTTAATTCACCACTCACTGCTGTATTTACACACTTCAAACTAGTCTGGTCTCAAAAATACTCCACCACAGTTAAAAAAATAGTACTTCTGTTTTTACTAAGAGCTGATTTGATTACACGTGCGTGAGATTTAAAAGTGAAGTACGTAAGAAGCGGATGGCTCAGCACAGAGGTCCGCTTTTGGCACTTTGAGACAGAGATGTTCACAGCTGCACAGCATGACAAGCATCATCTCCTTGGCATCAGCTGCGACCATCCAGGGGGTCGAGGGAAAACACAGCGCCCTCCAGGGTCAGTCCCATTTTGAACCCCTCCTGGGAAATAAATCGCAAACAGGTTGTTAACGCCGCCCCCAGTGTGCAGAGACTTGGGGACCAGGAGAGATCAGAGCAACATGCACACGCATGCACATGCGTGCACAAAAAAAAAAACACACGTCTGGGGACCATGGAGCCTGATGCACACTGAGAGATCTCTTTATGAAAAACAGAATTAACATTAACATTAGCAGAAGCTGTCAAAGGGCTCCATCTGCATTTTGGCCAGGCAGTGAGGAGTTCATGTGATAGGTCTCACACAGACAGCACAAACGTGTAGACAGGATGATGATACTGGCAGGGCACGGGGGCAGGAGCAGGGCACAGTGACATTTTACAGTAGTGCCAGCTGCCCCAATAACAGCTCAAAAGCAATACACATGAGCAATCCAATCCTGGGTTGACGGCACAGTGACGGCCCAAAGGCAGCACAGGACAGAGCAGGGCAGACTGGGGACTTGCTGTGCAGTGACCATGCAGGCCCACACACGCCTCAAGTTAGTAGTATGAAAACAAACACTTTAGAAACACTGTTCAATGATGTAATATTTATGGTCTCGTTAATGAGAGGTTTGGGACCTAATAATTAAGCACGTTATAAACAAACACAAATGGGTGGAAGAAGCACCAAAGTGAAGACATAAGTGATAACATTCGCTGACAATGACTGAAAGTCTGCAACCTTTGTTTAAGTAAAATAAACATGTACGAACCATCTCTGCCGCTGCCAGCCGAAAGGGGATAGAGAGCAGAAGAAAGGATCAGGAGGATGAGCAAGAAAGCAGGAGAGAAAGCCGACTGACGCACTCATCTTATTCGCACCAAACCATGCTGTCCAAGCAGCAGATCCGCTCAGTGTTAGTGTGGAGCTCAGAGGAGGACACTGCAGGTTTGCTCACTGTTTCATCTCATGCCAGCAGGCTGAGATTGTGAGAGGCTGACAGCCAGCTGCTTGATACGCTATAACACATCTATAAGTCAAATATTACACGTCATGTGGGTCCTTCCATCTGCAAGCTTTCACACTGAGCCACCCAACAACAAACCAAGCACAACCAACAGTGCCTCACCTGCATCTCGTCCAGCTTGGACTGGATGTCTGGAGGGAAGTCTGATGCTCCGCAAATGAACGGGTCAAAGGGCTCGGCTCCAAATAGATCCTTCCCTGAATCTGGAAAAACAGAAAACCCGGGAACAGCCCTGGTTTCACAAATGCTTGGGAAAGAAACCCTTTCAAATATTCTACCTTAGTGGCCAACTTTGGTGCTTAATGCATTGTTGGGGGCTGGCGAGGAAAGTAGATGAAAATTAAAAAGAACGATCAACAATAAAAACGAAAAATAATATTGAATAATAAGCAGCATGGTGACTGAACTGAGAAAAAATGTGGGATATGTGGTTCAAAGCCGTTCCTGTAAACAAGCGAGAATCTCTGACATGTGGGACCTGGCACATACTCACAGGACTTTTCAGGACTTTCCGGAAGCTTGGCTGCCTTCATACCATTGCTGGCAGGTATTGGAGTCAGAATGGTGCCAGGGGAGAAGGGCACCATGTCAAAAATATCTGTGGAAGGGGGCTTGGGAGAGAGACAGCCTGCCTGCGGGAGCAGAAGACACATACGTGAGGGTACAATCTCAGAGGCACTCACTCCAATACCTCGAACACAAGCAGGTATGCATGCTGTCCATTCTGAACACGCCTGTGACATGCGACTGTGAGACGTGATGGTCAGCGGGCTCTGGAGCACTCTGCCGGGGGAGACAGCTTGTAAAAACAAACCGTCTACAGAGAAAACCAGCAAAGCTCCATCCATTGCACATCATGGCCACTTAAAGCTCAGCTGTGCATCACTTGTAGAGGGTCACCGGTTGTGGTCTCCCTCCATACAAGGCTGGGGACCCGCAGACCCCTAGGGGCTGTAGCGTACAAATGGACAGAGGGGAGTTACGGGAGGCACGGAGGGCAGCTCTGCGCACAGGCTTGAGTCCGGAGAGCCCAGGGGAGTGAGCGTAACAGACGACATCTCTAAACAGGAGAGCGATGACCGACTGTGGCACCACTGTAGAGACGAGGGCCTTTTCAGCACAAACGTGTTGTTAGTAGAGTTTAGGTGCAGAAGCTGTGAAGAGAGCGGACAGAGCATTTAGGAGAGGCGGCAGATGGGGTTAGAGCACACGGCAAGCGAGCAGAAAGGCAGACCGCCACTCTTACTCACACCTACTGGGGACACCTGAGTAAACACCAGCTGCTCCTGAAGATTCTGCAGCTGCTTTTTCAACTCAGAGTTTTCCGTCTCCAGTTCTTGAATCTGTGAAGAAAAAGACAAACCGAAAAGGTGATACACGCCACCAGACGGACACCCGCAGTGCTGCGCAGCTCGGGCCAGCATTACACGCCCTTACTCTTCTCTGCAGACTTCCGATCTGCTTCCTTGTCTCTACGTCCTTCCCCCCAGACTCCAGAAACTTCTTGTAGGCCAGTTCGAAGGCCTGGCCGATGGTCAGCGTGATCTCCTCAGCCTGAAAAGAAAATAGTGGAGATGAGTGGAGCCATCGCACAGCGAGCGAGACACGATGGACACCTTGCGATCGCGATGGCCGCTTACGCATTTCTCACTGTCGAACACATAACAGAGATGTTTGTTGGACTCGGAGTCCTTGCAGATGAAAGTGAATATCCTCTTGTCGGTTTTGTCGTCTGCACAGAATGATATCCTGTGCAGCTGGCAGTTGTGCTGCACCTCCTGGAAGAGCATCGAAGGAGCCCGATATCACACAGAAGGTGCATCATGCAGGCGACCAAATTGACCGCTTATTAATGTGTGCAGGATCACCCCAAACGAAAGGATTAGTCTGAAGTATTGGTCAATAAAACACACAGATTACACTGCAGTGTATATAAATATATGTGTGTATGTTTAACATTCACAGCAATCAAGCAGGCAAAACTTACTTTTGTTTTGGGATCTAATACTTTCACTCCGTAAATTGAGATTTGTAATTCCACTTTGGGTATTTTCTGGCCCTCGGATTTCTTGATGTGCCTTTGAAACTGTAGCAGGACAAGTAGGACAAGCATCCAGTAAATGAAGAGGATTAGCCGTTACAGAGGATTATCTGGTTTGTGCTGGTGGAATTCCGCCGCTCCGGCCGACTGCAAAACAGTCACCCACAGAAGGAGAAATTAAAAAAGACAAGCGCCGCGTCTCTCCGAATCACCTTAAAAACTCACTCTTCTGAAAACGACATATTAAAGGGGGGATTTCCACAAAGAGGACAGGCAGGGGGTGAGTCAGACAGGAGGGGGAGAAATGAGGGAAGCAAGCTAAGAACAAAGGGAATGACAAGTGGGAATAAGCAAGGGATGAAGATGGTCAGCGCGCCGTGGAGAGTGAACAGAGGTGCATCCTGATCACCTCCCTCTGGCCCGTGCTGAACAGCATGAAGCAGCTACTCTCTTTCTAACAGCCAAGGCATTTAATTCACACTCAGCTTGCTTAATGTGATGCTAATTTCCACCTCAGACGTTCACCTACGCAGCAAGATGGCATGCACTTGTCAGAAAACATACATAGGGCATCAAAGGTGTCTAAAATCCAGACCGTGAGTTCAGCTGTGGTGGGTAAAGATAATTCTGTTGATATTCTGTTGACTCCTTTCATACACAGATCGTTCACAGCACAGCTAGTATTGCTACCTCTGCAGCACAAGTGGCCGTGTGATGTCTTCCAACACCTAATACCATCATGATATGTTTGTGAGTGCTCACATCTGATTACGAGTCACAGCAGTAACAGAAATTAGTTCTACTACTCTCTGGGGGCTTGTTGCTGTCTATGTCATGTCCTGTGCAGAATGCCCATTGCAGCACCCAGGGTGTACAGCTTACCGAGCGAGCTGCCTGTCACCACTGCAGGCTTGTTACAATGGTCCCAGTTACGTACAGGTTTTCTGGGGTGACCTCAATCATTCAAGCACCGCAAGCAAATACATTCCTTGCTTTTCAGAATGACCCAAACTGACCAAATAAACCCTGGAGCACTAAGCAGGACCTTTTAACAGTCTGCCTTAACAAATGGTCATTTGCATGTGAAGAATGGGGCTATTTGAATTCAGCCTCACCTCAGGTTACAATGGGGTTACATTCTGATAAAACTATCATAAGGCGAAAACGCATTTTAATACAGTACACCTAACCTGCATTCATGGCCAATTAAAACTGAGCGGCGAATCTTATTCCCAAAGGAGCCCATCTTGAGGTTACCTTAAGCTTTCGAACTGCATCCTTAACCACCTCCGTACCCTTTGGCTGGTCAACCTCTGTGTGGCCGAGGAACTGCAGAAGATGTGAAAGGAACAGACAGTTAGCAGCAGTGTTGAGTGGCCCAGAATCTCTATCAGATGAAACTTGCAAAGAGACAGAGCTGCGTTTCACTTACAGGAAATAGCCACATGATGTGCAAAGCTGCCATTGGCAGCAAGTGACATTTTAATGTTAAACAGAGAAACAAACACTAAGCTGGATTTACATAATTTTAAACGTAATGTAATTTTTGGTGACAGAAACAGACTGCTGCAATGTCTAGTCACCCTCCTCTTACAAAGCTGTGTTTGAAGAGAATGGCAAGATGACCATTCAGTCTGTGGCAATTTTGTGGGTGAAAACACCTCATTAATGAAAGCGGTCAAGGGAGAATGGCCAGACTCGTTATAGCTAACAGGAAGGCCAAAAGTACAAAAATAACAGCTCAGCGGTGAGCGGGAACAATTTGTGGTTCTGGAGACAAAAGTGGGTCCACCTAGGTGTACCTAATAAAGTAGGTCCTGTCCAGTACAAGCCAGGTGTACCTAATAAAGTGGGTTCCTATCTGGTACAAGCCAAGTGTACCTAATAAAGCTGGTCCTACCCAGGAGGAACTCAAAGGGAAAGGGACCAGTAGCTCTTGGAGTTTTGTAAGCAGAGGCTGGAGCACACAGAAAGCCATAACTGCGGCTCCATTCATCTATGAGACATTTAGCTGTTCAACTCCAGCGAAGGACACGGTCCCACTCTGTGGTGTCAGATTCATGCTTTTTCTCAGTACCCGGGGCATAACAGGGTGTGCAGAACACACAAGGGACACGCTGCAGCCATCATCCCCAGCAGCCCGGATGCCAGAGTAAACCAAGCCACACCACTGAAGGTCTCTGTGACCTGCTCCTGGATGACTTGGGGGAGGGTGGCTGGGGAATCAGGTCATAGCAAGCTATAATTTTAATTATCTGAAGGTTAATCTGTACATCAAAAAAATAATAATAAAACAAATCATAAATGTCAAGAAGCTCTAAGATACTTGTGTCACGCTCCCCAGAGCCCGGGGGTGCTGAATGACTTACCTTGGCATTATAGGCGATGTGGTGCTTTGCCAGGGCATCTGGAGTGTGCATCCATGACTTATCTGGAAGAAAGGGCAACCCCTTCAGTGAAATGGATGAGAGCCAGCACTGGACACGCCCCCCATTGTTAAGCTGAGCCACATCAAAAGCAGGCCAAGCCTCCCAAGGGGCAGCTGGGGCTCAGAGACAGGGCAGAGGCTCCCGACCCCTGTGCTGATTAACAGTAGCTGGGCACCATTCCAGCTCAGTCCAGCACATAAAAAAAAACACATTATCCCAAAGAAAACTACTGAAATGGTTTGAATTATGACCAGCTCATCAAAATGCCACTATCATATGTTGGCCTGGTGCCCAGTGTCCAGAAGGTTTAGATCATGTGGCCAAGAACATCATTTATCATTTAGATATCATTTTTGAGCCCCCAAGTAAGGCCCTTAACCAGCAACTCCAGTGTTGCTGGACACTGAGTGAGGCTTTGCTCTGACCAAAACGCTTACTCTCACCTGCATGTACAACATGTGCTAGTGTGTGTGTGTATGTACTTTCTGTGTCTGTGTGTCTTAGTGTCTCTCATGGAGAGCAAGATGGAATGCATGAAAACTACCCGATTTCCCCATGGGAATGAATAAGATGTCACTACTGAAAATGCAGCATTAGTAGGTATCATTTCAGAGGGTCAGAAAGACATTTTGGAATAGGGTACATTCAGCCAATGAGAGCTAAGACATTCTGCAATATATTCCTGAAAGGCACAAATGGATTTCCAGGATTTCCAGGCAACTGCAATTGAAAACACGAAGGGCAGTTTTTCAGACTAACAAAAGGAGGACAAGGGGCAGGGGGCTTTTTCCTTGGGACCCCCCTCATAGGGCCTCAGCTGAAGGTCAGCGCATAACATCTCAACAAATCTCCTCACACTTTTAATGTAACTGCACTTATTCAGACACCATGATATGTCTGAGATGATGGTGAACGACCCATACACACATTAACACAGTAAGAATACATAGTAACATATGTAACATAGTAAGAATGACATAGCAAGAATCCAGACCCTACAGGGTGACTGAAACATACAGGGCATGGATGCTAAGCTGACAGCCACAGACTTGACAGCTCATTATATGCTATGTGCCTTAACACTCACTGTGATAAACTGTACTGTAGTTAAGATCCATTAGAGCCATAACGCATAAAGCACAAGGGATTCTAACATACAGGGGAACCTTGGCTAGTTCATTCAGAATGACAGGGCATGAAGCACTGGCCCCAGGAACAGGAGTCATAATGCATCTGGGTGAGCTCTCGCCTTTCAGGCTCGCGTCATACTCAAAGTAAGGTACCCACAATCAAACCTCCATTATGGGAAAGAGCATTACCAAGTCTTAAGGCATCCTTGTTTGGCATCTTAAATGGAGGCAACAGGATGAGATTCACAGTACCTCGTTTTATGCTTAATTACGCTCAAAGCACTGCTGGTGATACTGCTTTACTTATGCTAATCCAGCTGTGCTGCTGCGGTATTTTACAGCACAGCAAAGGTCAGCAAACCTCACCTTTACTGTCAGCTACTGCCTAGAATGACTGACTGGCTAAAAGGTCAAATTCAGAAATTAATGTTAATTATCCATTCGAGAGATGATAAAACATAAAATCATAGCCATCCTTAAACTCGCTCATAGCCATGTATTAAGTCTGCCATTTGACAGCTTAAGTGGGAGCCAAGCTGCCCAATGCCTTGGTTTTTCACAAAACATGGCCAGACAAGAGAAGAAGGACAGCGCCTTTCCCGGCTGCTCTGCACTGCTTGGCCATGAGGGGACATATGGGCTAGAGCAGCTGCACCTGAGAATAACCTCAAGGGTGCCCACAACTAGTGAGGTAAGAAGATCAAAAACTAAAGAGAAGAGATGTTTTGCAGTGAAAGGAACCAGTGTCCCACAGCACAAAATGTCAAAGTCATCAGAATCATCTTTTTAAGTGTGGAGGCGCAAAACACTGAGCAATTACACACAGCATTCTGTTTGCGAGAAAAACTGTACCTGTCCCTGCAGAAGGATCCTGCGCCATTTACCAGCCTAACCATGGAGAGACAACTGGGAGTAGAATTTAATAAGACCAAGCATTATGTAAAAAGGCTGCACCTTGCGGATAACATAAAGAAAGGATGGCTCATATGGGGATGGCTCACAGGTACAGACAGGGAGTTGGTGCTCATGGAAAAGGTCAGAGAGTCGACTCTCATGGTAACGGGCTGAAAGGGGAGGGTCGCATGGTAATGGGCAGAGAGGGGAGGGTCGCATGGTAACGGGCAGAGAGGGGAGGGTCGCATGGTAACGGGCAAAGAGGGGTGGGTCGCATGGTAACGGGCAGTGAGGGGCAGCTCTCAGGAGGACAGGCAGAGAGGGGCGGGTCTCATGAGGACAGGCAGAGAGGGGCAGCTCTCATGAGAAGAGGCGGAGAGGGGCTGGTCTCAGGAGGACAGGCGGAGAGGGGTGGCTCCCATAAGAACAGGGGGATCAGGGTTGCTTTCGTAAGGACAGGCGGAGAAAGGCGGCTCTCATGACGATAAGCGGGGAAGGGTGGCTCTCAGGAGGACAGGCGGATCAGGGCTGCTCTCATGAGGAGGAATGGAGAAGGGCGGCTCTCACAGGGACAGCAGACAGGATGGCTCTTGCAGGACGTGCAAAGGGGGTCGTCTCTCGTAATGACAGCGGAAAGGAAGGCTCTTAAGAGGATATCTGACTGGCAAGGGCTTGTAATTGTGGGAAATATTACTGCATTTTTAGCCTGCATCGGTTTTATTTTTCTTCCGGAAGACTGCTTAATGAGTACAGTTAAGAAATTAATCACAAATAACTAGCAAAACACTGCTGAAGCAGATATATTGGATGAGCCTTATTTTTGTGCTTTTATGAAGGCTGTAGTGCTGAATGTGTCTTTTGCAGCAGGGCGATAATATCTCACACATATCTGGGTTTCACTGCACTCACGGCTTCTCCATTGTCTGCTCCTCCTCCCAAAGCAGCCTCTGTCTAGCTGACCTTCCTGGGCCAGAACGGTGAAGGCGTTTCCCCAAAACATTACAGACATGCAAATGTGACCTTTAGCAGAGAGCATGCTGGGAAAGCATGCTGTGGGTGTCTGTGCCTGGCCTGACGCAGAAACATGGCAGCGTATGTCTATCCTAAGCACTGCAGCAGGAAACCATGCAGTTTGACGAGAAGAGGAGCACATGCGTGTTTAGGTGCCAAAGTCTCATGCCCCCACTCACCGCCTTGCCCCTGAACAGCTGGAGGTGTGGGGGGAGTTCCCTGACAGATCAGCGATGGATGCTGCCCAGTGCAGACACCTGAGCAAATGTGATCATTAAACTCAGGACTGGGAGAAACTGCTGTTCAGTAATGCTGTTCAATATAGTAACACCTCTGTGAGCACGACATACAAGCAAAAGCACAAACTCAGAGAACTACTCAGAAAGCCCCACCTGCTGTAACAGCCTCTTTTTTCATACAGAAAAGCAGAGCCACTTGACAAACAGCAACAATAACTGCATAAAAGGTATAGCACAGCAGGGGGCAGTGTGAACAACAGACCTCACAACCCATAATTGGACCTGTTCAGCATTGTCCTCTAGCTTTTCAACATCCCACGGACTATTTATCTCATGCCATTATGAATGCCTATATCTCAGAGGCAGGATCATTGTGTCGTAGAGGGGAGGAGCCCGGCGGTATGTATGGACACGCGGGGGCCCGGAGATCATGCTGATCCAGCACAACACCCACTCACAAGACGGGGAGACATCCCACATTAAAAAACAACAAAGTGATGCAGCTAATCCCAAAATCCATATCCCCTGTTGCCCATTATGACAAGGAGTGAGCTAACATCACTGTCAGTCTGCACCAATCATGTGCACTGCCTGGCTGAGTGATGAAGAAATAGAAAGCATGGCACGGCGTGGGCATGGGTGGCCTTCAGAGAATGCTGTACAGCAAACACAGAATGGGGTTTAGCAGTCTCACGGTGGCCATGGCGCCTTCAGAGAAGCCACAGAGACACAAACCTTTCTTCCTGTTGAAGGCCCGATTCATGCTGACAGTCGCTGCAACTCCTCTGGATGCAATGGAGACCTGCTGTAGCACCTGCAGGAGGGGGGGAAATGGCAGTTTAGTGACTGGAGCATTTCATAAGTGGCCCAGCACACATTCACCTTCACATTCCACTTCATGCAAATTGGGTAGGAATTGAAGTGATCAGATTATCAGGAAGGGCTCACATTTTAGAATAAATGGCTACAATTGCTGGAATCTTTTAGGGGGACAAAAAGTGAAAGGGGAAGTCTGCCGGTTCTAACTTCCAGAGCTAACACAGAGAGCCACAGGGCAGCCAGCAAGGACGAGTCCAGTCAATGAGGAAAATGGCAAAGCTGCCGGAGATTGCCCGGGACAGGTCACGCAGACCTTCACAATGCATCGAGAACCACAGACACCAAACCAGAGGTGTAAATTTTAGGGCCAGAAAGGAAAAACCCACACCAAAATTTTGTTTCAATCAACTAGTTGAGCACTCTGTGACTGTGACTCTTTATACTCAACTGTTTGGTTGAAACAAAATCTTGGCCTGGATTTTTATTTTCTGGACCTGAAATTTACATCTTTGCACCCAACTGTTCCATTCCAAGAACAATCATACCTGGCAATTTAAGCAAGCTTTCATTATAAAGATATACTCTCACTCTCAAGAAAATTAGCTGTGCAAGACCTTATACGAAGTTATAAATCTCATTCAAATATCATTACATTTTTTTTAGGTCTTTCAAAACTAGGGAATGATCAGGTAATGGCACTGCTTTGTTAAGTCATAATTGCCTGTCAGTCATTTGCCTTCTGATAACAAACCCCAGGACCATCAGCGGCAGTCTCATGGCTCACCGCCATGGTCTTAGCCCACGTACCTCCCCAGCTCACAGCTTCAGATTCAGATTCACTGTCTGAGTTATACAGCCACACCTACTAGTACCAAAGGGTTCACATTAAGGAGTTAGTCTGCCTGAGTTGTACAGTGATACATCTACTGGCACCAAAGGGTTAGGGTTAGTATGGGTCACTGTTCAAGTCATAGTCATGCACGTACCGGCAGCAAAGAACTACCGGAGACCCTTCAAAAATGGGAAAGAGCAAGCATTAACATATGCCAGTTTACATTTTAGCACATTCATTTTCTCTAATTTATAACACATACATACATGTTTAAATCCTTACATTACAGTTTGCTCCATAGCAGGAGCAGGTGCTAATTTCCTTTAATGAAATTCCATCTGTATCAGCGCCTCTTTCCCAAGAGACAGGACCGTTCAGCCCCGCGAAATGCCCAGTATTCCCCAAAGGACAGAGCTAATGATGCACATTCCCACAGACCCATGCTTTGATCTGAAGAAGTGCAAAAGAGTTTCTGTAACTATAGAGAGGAGGGATCCAACAGAAGGGGTGAGGACCTGAACCTGCCCACCAGAGCTCTGCGGCATTGTGCAATAAGCACAGAGGCCAATTTTTGGCAGTTAGGGTGATACACAGGCACCGTCCTCAGTCAAACAATCAGGAGGCCAATTTTCCCTGAAAGAGCATCTTGCCACAAAGTCACTTATCACTGCCACATTCCTGAAAGGACAGGAACAAGAATGGAGCACAAGGAATGATAAAAACCCAAAAGTAATAAATTCAAAATGCTTCCCTCCAGCACTGTGCATTGGGGACTTGGGAAAAACATGTGAATCCATGGAAACGCCGTAAAAACAAAGACGGAGTCCGGAGTCAGTGAGAAACAGAGCGAGCGATTGGCCACCGTGGGGGCCTGGGATCGAAGCCTAGAGCTTGACAGCGGGATGTTAAAATAATTCCCCCACACTCTCCTCGCGCAGCTTGGTGTCTTGGGGACAATGAAGCTCATCTGTGTGTTTTGCCTGTAGATGGAGGCCATCCGGTTCGAGGCCACACCCTGTGACAGCTCCAAAGAGCCTGCTACCTATCGTCTGCGCTCTGGCACCCAGCACCTGTACTGAAATGTCAGCATTTCAGCTGGTGACGGATATCGAGAGATCTGGGCACTGCAAACAAGCGCTTCCCTCCAACAGCCGCCTTGCATGTCAGAGGGAAAGTCCCCAAGGGAAAGAAACACTAAACTGCTGTCCAGGATTCACACAACACCTTCATTTCCATTTTCCTGCAATAAAGGCAAAAAGGGCCACAGAATTCTATGGCCCGACTAAAAAGCTTCATCAGGAAGTAACAATGGGAAAGAACAGAACTGCTGCTGAAGCCAAGACAGTGGAGGGGGGTTGCTGATGGAAGCGTGTGCATAGGGCCCTCAGGCATCGGTGGGGGGGGAGAGAGAGTGGGAAGGGGATCACTGTGATTTAAACCAGTTCGCTGCATGAGAACAGGCCTGCAAAACAGCCAGTTTTAGCAATGAAGCTACTGGCTAACATCAAGGGAAAAAACCTCAGCTTTGTTTGGGTTTTAAGCCGTGTGACTTGGCTTCCGTATCTGTAAAGGGAAAAGTATAAGCACGAAGGCCAGAACCCCCCACACGTGCCTGCTTGCCTCTCCCCGGCACTGTCAGGACAGACATGTCCGTCAGCATGCTCCTCAGAGCTACTAAATGGAGGAGCCTCTGCCTGATATTGCGTACTCGTGTTTTCTTAACACAGCAATCCCCCCACCCCTTCAAGACATTAATGGTGCCAAGTACCAACATGTGATAGCTGGCATAACAGTTTCCCCAGAAACACAGTGCATCATCAAAATGAAGCGGGCACTTTAAATGCAACCCCAAGATGGAGGCAGGGGGGAGAGTGGCCAGCATTACCCCTACTGTGCCAGGGCACTGTGTAATTAGCTACCGATACCGTCATTGGACAGGCACCAGTGAGGTCACCCGGGGCAACGGCCAATAGCGCTGCAGGCTCCCCCCCAGCCCAAAAGGTCATTAGCAAAGCAGCTTGTAGTCTTTAGAGCTAAGTCAAACATAAGAAGGCCCCCTACTCTATTTGTAAGAGTCCCCCCTCCCTCAGAGGGAAAGAACCAGCCCCACAGCCCCGGTATAGAGTGGTGACGCAGTTAAGCAGAAGGTACACTGTAATAATAGTATTATTACAGTGGCTCTCATCACTGACTGCTCTCTCAAACCCCTACCCTAACCAGGCAGTACTGAAGCCAGTCTCATGCACCTTTTAACAAAACATGCAGAATCATAACCAAAAACAAATGATGAGCTTAAATAAACTAGCCACAGTCATGCCTTTCACACAGATTTTTTCATATTGGATGAACAATAACGATAAAACAACAAACTGTGGGAACTGACTCAACAAAGTCCCGTAACTGAGCCGTGAAACTGAGCAGAGCGAATGGCATAGCAAGAAGGAATGCAGACAGGAGAAGGTTTAACGTTGAGCGTGTGTCTCAAGATGGCCCGTGGCGTGATAACAGGGGGAAAACAGCACAAGCCAAGAGAGACCCCCAAAACACAATTTCTGTAAAGTAAACACAAACTACCCTTTGCGCAGACCATGTCCGGACCCCAGTCAGACCTGAGCTGGACACGAACTCCTCTGCAGTTCATGGAGCCGCAAAACATAAACCAGAACATTATCATCATGGAAAACACAATGAAATGCAGTACCTGCCAGTGGTAGACATGCGCCAAGACGGAAAGGAGAACCTGGGTGGGTTCGAGACGGCAACGACTAGCTGAAGTGAAGCAACTCGCTGGCTTTGAGGCATGGGAGAGGAATTTTGGAGAGGAAGTTGTAGCAGAGTAATGGATTTCAGCTGTGGGTCGAATGGCAAGAAGAAAAGCTACCGCAGAGGACAGGACGGGCCGGGCGATTCAGAGCATTTACTGACAGTGTTCCTGACCACACCCACAACTCACACTTATATCAGACGGTGGTGGGGGGGGTGGAGGATATTTGTTTTGATGTAAGACTTGAGTTCACTCAAAATCACTCCGCTGGAGAAAAAGCACATGACTGCATAGATGAGAAACAGACATAAAATCCTGGGTGAATCATCAGCAAAACTCAGAGGCAGAAGAATGCAGAAGGCGGACCTGCCTGGGTCAGAGCCACATGGACATCTGGCCAAATCTGAAAGTGGCAGGAGGGCATGTGCTGGTAGCCCGCGGTAAGCCCCCCCCACATTGGCCCTGTGTGTTATATTCAGTGTCTCGCTATGGTGAAGGCCCCACACCCTCCCGCATACCTCAGGCCTCAGTGTCACATTTCAGGCCTGCATGAACAACTGCAGACGGGCGCGTCCCTCCTTAGGGCCAATTCATACTTCACTTTTCCACATGCAATTTTGGTTGCCGACAAGGGGACATGACGCGAATTTCATCATCAGGGGTTGGCAGTGGACAGCAGTGGCCTACAGCGTGTACCCCAGATTTTTATGTCTAGTGGAAAATGTGCATGTCGACTGTGCATGTGCAAGATAACTGACTAGGCATATCCAGTAGGTGGCAGCACCAACGTCACAGATGTATGTAAACTTTGTCCTATCAATTTGTCCAGTTCAAAACAATAAACATCAATGGCTCTGGAAACCTTGTCTCATTTATATTTGTATATATATATATAGATTAATGATATATTCGGACTATGTCTTGATTATTATTGATTTCTACCCAAAAATCGTATTTCACAGGAATCGAATAGTACTTTCAATGAGAAACGTGATCGTGCAGAGGTACATAGTAAATATTAAACATATTTACTGTCTATAGTGTTTGTGAGACAAAGCCAACATCTGTTAGGTATTTTCACAAAAAAAATTGCTTTTATTGTTTTAAAAACCTCAATATATTGCGGGTCTACTAGATCACACGTCGGCAGAAGCAAAAACTCTTCGAAGCCAATGTATGTTTCTTGTGCTCAAACACGTTGAGAGAAAACTTGAAACTTGCTGTTATAAACTTTTTCTCTTCCTGCTTTTGCGTAAGATTCATTCAGACCCAAGAAGATGACTGCTGCCCTCTGCTGGTCTGGAGGTATATAACTGTAGCACACATGCACTGACTGTGACCATCTGCATCCACAGCCAAATGTAGTATGAACAGAACCTGCCGTGTGGACGACCGCTCTCGCTAAGCCCTATTCAGACATGCCTTCATGCTCCTGTCCTTCCATCCAACCGCACACTGGATGTAGACGCTGTGTTCAAACACATACACATACAGCACAGCATACAATGTACACATACCCAGGTGGTGACCGCACAAACATTGGAGGGGGGCTGTTTTTCAGCAGTTTCCTTATCCCCCTCCTCAAAGGACAAAAGTAAAAGAGCAGACACATGGTTAAAAGAACCCCCACGCCTAACATTACTGTCTAGAATAATGTATTAATTTATTCAGCAGCATTACCACCCTCCTCCACCCCTAACTCCTAACGCAAAACCCACAGAGTGCTAGAGGCTTCGGCTAAACGTAGAGGGACGCCCCCCCCCCAATCTGTGGATATGTGAACGGGCCATGGGGATTCAGGTTCACTTCATATAAATACATCGCATCATATGGACTTAAAACAGATTCCAGCAAGACATTATTTAAGAGTGCTCACACCAGCAACACTCACTACATCCATGAGCTGCTGGAGTGGCGGTCAAGGTTACTTTTGAGATAAACCACTCAGCCAATACCGAAGAAGCGAGGAAAGCTTCAGTCTGATCCTCATCTTCTATAAATGATGAACACTCTGCCTTTATATAAACTGGACAAGATTCTTCTGGAGACCGAGTCAAAAACTATACTACAAATTAGCTTCTCTTGGATATTGAATTCCCGGAATCCATGTCAAGCCCCAAGTCTTTAACAGTGCAACACGGATGTGGTCCAAGGTGTGTGGCGGCCTGTCAGACCAGGTAACACGGCCGAAACATTAAACACAGAGCTGTTCACTGACTTAGTAGAGGACCTGTAAAGGATGGGGGGGCATTAGCTTGCACTTCAGGGTTTAGTGTTTTTGAAATGGGAAGGACTGCACAATCAACACCTCCAGAACATCACAGAAAAAACAGAACAATATGCAACTGAAGCCATTGTGAACATTTAAGGAAATCCGTAGACTTGGCATTAAAACGAAAATCGGTCTTCAGTTCTTTTATACTAAGCTTCCAAATTATCTGTCAAGTTAATTATTTACAAAGGAAACACAGAAGCAGTAAAGTTTCCTTGTGTCCTTCCTGACCCTCTCACCCGGAGGCACTGGGGTCTGTGCCATGCAGTTTAAGCTGCTTCACTCACACCCCCGCTGAGGAACCCTGCCAGGCTCCGTCTGGGCCCTCCCAAGCATTTCACAAAGCGGAGACACCCTCACACGACTCCCGACCCAGCAGCCAGATCCATATCAGCCCTGGCTTCTAGATCAGCAATGGAAAGCCATTAAAGTGACTGTGAGAAGTGCATGTTTTGGAGCTGCAGACGAAAAAGGTTTGACTGTCAGACAGAAGCGCTCAAAGCAGGACACCACTGTAAGTCATTCCATAATTAAACATCAAAACAATCATTCAAAACAATGGAAAGAAATCCATTTTCTTTTATTTTCATTTTAACTGTTCACTCGGTCAACTTTTTCTAGTTCTTGGGTCAACTCTATTACCTACATTTAAACATTTAACAGTTAAATATGATAGTATAACATTTTAATATAATGCTATTACAGCTCATAGAACACCATATTGCCAAAACAATGCTAATTCCCTAGATATTGTCTGAAGCATATGGCCACCTTTAATCCTTTCACAATCCACAGGACACCCCCTCCCCCCATCACTCCCCATGCACCTTGCCCTGTGGGCCCAAAGTGTTTGCCTTGGCTGTCCACAAAATTAACCTCGCATCCAGAACCAGAACTAATCAAACCCTGTGCAGCAGCTGGCATGTCAGGGGTTAATACTGTTTACCCTGAGGAGAAGTGATTTGTGCGCCTGCTGCCCGCGATGAAGCCTAACGAGAGTGGAACAGGAGTAAACAAGGTGTGAGGAGGAAACCTAACTGGCAATTAGAATTGATCCACTGGGAGAATGAGGCCAAGAGAGAGAGAGCGTGTGTGGAAGAATCCGGTAAACCCATTCAACTCTGGCTGCTACATGCAGATTTTATTGATCAGATTTTTTATCACTTTTTCAATAAACAGTGAATCGAAGTGAACAATGGCTTCTTACTCAATGCTGTACCCAAGAAGGCAGGATCCTTCAAAGCTTCATCAGGCTCCTTTATCCATCCATCAGACTCCCCTGTCTCCCCATCAGGTTGCCACATATCTCTGTCACACTCCCCTAGCCCCCCATCAGGCTCCCTCATCCCTCTGTTAGGCTCCCACATTTGTCCATCAGGCTCCCCTATCCACTCATCAGGCTTCCACATTCATATCTCAGGCTCCTGCATCCCTCCATCAGGCTCCCACATCCCCCCATCAGGATTTTGCATCCCTATGTTAGGCTCCTGCATCCCTCCATCAGGCACCCACATCCATCCGTCAGGCTCCCATATCCCTCCATCAGTCAGTGAGGAAACTGGAGGATCACAAACAGCAGACGGGCACGGTTCATGAGAGAGATGAGCTGATGAAGATGGATCACTTATTAAGCGAGTAGCTGGGAAGACAGTGGGAACCATGAAGGTCACTGAAATCTTTGAGCAGCTAAGGAGGAGCAGCAATATCCAGCAGGAAACAGCAAACCATTAAACTGCTTTAACGGCAAAGAATCTCATTAAAGATTTAGGACCCAGTGCATTTACTAGTGACTAATTATATTTAGGTTAAAGTACATTACACACATGCCACAAGCTGCATATCGATAGGTTTTATCATGTTCAATTATAAAGTCACTCTAAACTGACCCCCTGCCTTCGATAGAGGGTCTATCAGAAACCCCAGGCTGCATGAAATCGATCTTGGAGAGGCTGAAAATCTCTAGGCAGCAAGTCTGACTTTAAATCTCAGGTTTCCATGTGGCCTCAAAGTGGACAGATACATTCAGACGCTCTAATTACGGGGAGCAAGAAATCCCTCAGCTACAGTCAGTGATCAAAGTAGGCAACCGGTGTTTCTGCAATGTGGCCTGAGTGGTTCAGCAGCTGCAAGGAAGAGTTGGTGGCAGCTGAGCAACGTTACACTATCAGGAGAGGAGAACAATGGAGCAATGTGCCTTGGGATGAGGCTGAAGCAGCCCTGCCTAGCTGAGCAGGTCCTAAAAATGATGCTCCATGACATGATACCTAAATGGGATGTAGCACATCTAAGACCACAGCCACCTGCCATGCAGAATGACAACATACACAAACACCAACCAAAAGGGTGCACTACTCAGCAGAATGTGGGACTAAACATCACAGTTCTGGCTGACTTCAAATCAAGCTGAACACACCACGAGGTCCAGTGCCAACAAATCTTACTTTGATACAGATCTTCCCCTTAAATAAGTCAGAACCTTGTCATATTGCCTAGCCCTAATGCCCAATGTTATCATCAATTAACAATATCAGACTAGTAACCCAGTGACAATATCTGACAGTGAGTGACTGGCGATTATCACCTAGTAGGGGAAGTAGGCTTAACCCTAGCTCATACTTCACAGGCCAGTGTGCGTTTTCATGCACTTACGGGTTGCAGATGATTGTGCAGGAGGTAGCTTGTGTTCATACTACATTTGGCTTTGGATGCGGATCGTCACGGTCGGTGCATGCATACAATACTGATATTCCACCAAACCAGAAGAAGGCAGATGTATTGCAACAAACACATACACAAGCAGTGTAGTAAAACAGTTTTAACAGTTTTAAAGTTATTAGTCAACGCTTGGCCGGCATTACAGTACTAATAAGGCATGCTGTGGTATTTTGAAATATGTACAACAAAATTAGTTGGGACCCCCCCCCCGCGCAAAAGTGCACATGGAAAAGTGAAATATGAAATGACTGGACACAAAGAAAGACAGGATGAATTGGCTTTCAATGTTGCCTTCAGGCCTAAGCTTCTGTTGTGGTTTAAAAAAACACACTATTTTTTAACTCCACATATGGTGCGCATAGGTATCAGTGTATTAGGGCTGAACGATTTGGGGAAAATTTGGGGGATTTGGGGGAGATATTATGATTGCGATGTGATTTGCAATATGACTTGTTAAAAGTATGTAACACATTTAATATATGACATAGCATTATCACATGAGCTAACATCAAAATATTAACTGGTCTATATTGTAATGCATGGATGATAACTTAAAGATCTGAATTACTTTCAACATGTATTTATTACATTTTTTAAATTGGAAGAGAACAATCAAAAACAATTATCACAAAAACTGTGACCGTGTGACGTGCCGTATAATGCATATCCTAAATCGCAACATTTGCAATTTGCTAATCACTCTGTTTCAAATCACGATTTTGATTTGAAATCAATAAATCATTCAGCCCTACAGTGTATGTAAATGTCAGTTATGGTTATGGATTACCGCAAGTTTATAACTCATTGCTGTTAACTGTTTTAGACAGTCTGCATTATTTATAAATTATGATTAAATCTGGCCCGTATCATTTTTTTGTGCCATGTGTGTATGGGGTTGTGTGTCTGTGGGGAGGAGGGAGGTTGGATGACTCGATATTATCGTTTATCATGCTACTTTGCTTAAAAAATATCGCATCATATCTTTTTAGATATCGGTGAGGAGAATTACCTGCAGGTGCAGCAGCGTGTGAGTGGTACTGTAAGAAAACCAACATGGCCAGGAACCACACAAGACGAGAATCTGAGGCTCACTTCCGATGCCTTGAATTTGAATTTACCCCTCATTAAGCCCGGTTAGAGTATACAAAATCATCCTTCATCAAAGTGCAATGTGCAGCAACAACGCAGAGCATAGTCTCTTCTTATAAACATTTAAGTCTGAGGGTGTCCAAGCAGCTTCATAAATCTCACACGTGAATCCAGCTGCCCATTAAAAGTGCGAATCCGTTTTAATAATTACACCTTCAGCTCTGGAGCTGTTTCCATGCGATAAGAGTCGGCAGCAGCAGAAGCCCTAGTCGTCATATTTTACAGTCAGGGGTTTTATGCAGAGATTCCAGCAAGCTGAAGGCTCCTCAGAATGTGTGAAGGACCTCAGAGTACCTCATGGGTATCATATACTGTCACTGGCAAGAACCTAACAAACCAACAACCAGGCCCAGACAGGTAAGACAGCATTTCTCAAAGACAGGTGAGGGAGGGAGGTACACTATGTCTGCTCTTAGTTTCTTAAGGACTTTATATACTTATACAAGCTACTGAACAAACACCAGTGGACTCAAGGGCTACATAATATCAAAGCTACAAGAATTCAAGATGGCGGCACACATAGACACTGTGGCTCACTGCTCTCTTTTTATTTATTTTTCACACTATATTTCCACACAGTTGTGTTGGGTTTAGTGCCGACGTGGGGCAGTATCATAATTCCGTTGTACTGTTGCACAAAGTATGGCTGTGCAATTACAATAAAGAGTTATCTTACCTATCTTATCTTATAGTGAAACTTCAGACACTATATGGTGTACAATTCAGACTCAGAAGCGCTTCACAGACGCTTCACAGGCGATTTACACACACACGCACATGTGCTTTTATTCCTATCTTCGTGAGGACCGACTAATCATTTCTATGGGAAAAACCCTAATCCCAACATCCTTAACCTCTACCCAGCCAAGTCTGAAATAGTGAGGACCAAAAAATTGTCACGTTTTTTGAGGATGTGTTTTGAGGAGGAGTGTTGCAGAGAACACTTTAAGTTTTAATCACCCCAGTTAAAGTTTCCTTAAAATAAAATCAGTTGCACAAAACACCCTTAGGTCTTTTCCCTAAGGATCCCTTAAAATGTTCACTTAAGTATTTAAGATTTTCTTCTCATCTTGGTCTTATATTTAAGGACTCCCTTAAAATTTGATAAGTGGTTGCAGAAAACAGCTTAAGGCACTTCTGACTTTATCTTAACTGCTGCATTTACGAATTTGTAGGAATACATGAAGAAAAGGAAAGGAAGAGTGTTCTGTGACCGGGAGAGAACCCAATGGATAATGAGCAATTGATTTTGCATTACAGATTTCACCGGCAGTCAATTTATTATTTGTCAAACTGTGTGGATAATCTCTGCTTTCCGCAACAGTGCTCTTCTGCATTACAATTAGTAATTGCTCTATGGTTTTCTGCTAAGGGATTGTTCCATTCAGTAATATACATGGTACAGAGGGAAAACCAATGCCCATTTAATAAATCCTGAAAAGAACTAACAAAGGCACTCAACAAATAATAGGGAAGTGCGAGGAGGTTGGAGGCCAGACAATATGGTACATACACAATGGGCAATTTATACAACAGCTAGAGACACACGAGAATCAGAACCCTTGCCCTTACTCAGCTTAGAGGGAACCTACTGCCTCTCCTGACTCCAGGATCAGGTGACCTCGCATAGCTGCTCCCAGCAGGCCACCTCAGCCAACACGGCTTCCAGAGCGTACCACACCTCCTCACGGTCAAGCAGTGCTCTCGCAGCCACATTATGCCCCCTCCGCTGCCTCGGCCTAACGCTTCTGCTGGTCTCCCTCCTGCTCCCTGCTGGCCAGCTTCCACCACTCCTGCAGCACTCCCCGGGGTCCTGCCGGCCCCACTGTTCTTCCAGCTCACAGCAGTCCTGAGCTAGTCAGGCCTCCCAGCTGCGACAAGTTTCCTTGCGGCTGAACAGAGCAGCCTCCACCTGCTACCTCTGATGGTCGCGCTTGCAGCTGGGGTCGCACCGAGAGCACTTGATGGCTGGTTAGTGGTGGTACATATATATATGTATATATATACTGTATATACACTTACACACACATATATACAGCCCTGGAAAAAAAATTAACTAAAGACCACAGCACAATTAAAAAAAACTGCATGTTTAATCCTGGTTCTGCTGGCAGAAGGCTACACTGAGCGGCAGGTTGCTTCCAGGTTCAACGTTTCTAAGACAGCAGTAGCCTACACAAGAACAATGTGAAGCAGGACACACTGGGAATGACCAGAAACCAGCCAAGTAATGCCAGAGATGACCGTCAACTTATCCAGCAGCGCCTCATGAAACAGAGGATGACATGACTTTCATAAGGAATGGGATACATTAAGTGGTGTGAAGTGCACTGCTAGGACAGTTAGTATCAGGCTCCTAGAAGCAGGACTAAAGTTCTATAGAGCACTTCATTAAAGAGAAACGGAGAAAAAAAATTATATTTTACACAGATGCATAACCATAAATTGAGAAATGAGTGAAACAAAAAATTGTGCTGTGGTCTCCTCCCCCATTTTTTCCGGGACTGTATGCATGTACTGTATATATATATATATATATATATATATATATATAAAATCTCCAGACTGAAGAAACAACCTGGCCTTTACCACATGAAAACATAACTGAACTGAACCAATTTGTTAGGGGGGAGTTAACCCTAACACAACCCGATGTTATAACCTGTGGTCTCATAGTACAATACACAGATGCACAGGTAGTACAGCATCACAGCATGTAGAGATAACCAAATCGTAGAAATAATTTGTATCAGCCATCCATTTTAACAACTGCAACATGTACTAATAACTCATAAGAGGAAGATGTCATCTTTATTATGAATGACATTTTATAGAGATTTATTTCACTGTCAGCGACATAGTTTAACGTTAACAGTTACTTCAAGTCACATTAGTCATTTAACTTATAATTAGGCTATAAGATAACTTTAAGCCAAACATTAAAATTATTCTTAGTAGTTTTGTTGGATTCCCTCCTGTAATTAGATATTTCCTCCCAAAATCGTAAAATTTTATTGCTGGAAAATCTCTCATGATGAGGTAAATCGCTTAACTAAGCGAAACTTTTAAGGGATTCTGTACAGTGTGTGGGCTGGCTGTATTATGACAGTGGTACACAAGTGTGCAGCCAACTGATGGTGTCAAGATTCCGCTGCAGGGAATATTGAAGTCACTCTGCGTAAGCACTTTTCTTGCAGCCATGATTTTCCATTTGTCGTTATATGACTAGCTATGATTCCTGCCTTAGAAACAGGCTTCCCAAGACGCCCTTTAAATATATATGTAATCAGTGAAACACAAGCAGGATTGTAACGCTGTGCTCTGCAGCATGGTAATAGCAGCCCGAGGACCAGTCACCCTCCTGCAGGACCTGTGCAAGCATGGGACTCGGGGGACAGTGTTCTGGTAACCTCATATCTTCTGTTCCTTCGCCTCCTTCTTCCTGATGAGAGCAGCAGTTGAGGTTTTTTTTGGTGTGGTACCCGGTGCCGAACCTCACCATGCTCAATGCTGTGTATGGAATATACTGCGCTGCCGCTTGCCTATGCACAGGAATTAGGGCACAGGGTGCATTGTGCTGCAGCTTGCCAGGCTCTCCCCCTCTCTCCTCCTCAAAGGTGGCAGGAGGCTCAAACCCCCAGCCAGCAGTTGCTGCACACATAAGGGCAAGCCAGACAGCCAGCCACACATAAGGACAGCCAGAACACTCTGAAAAGTGTTTGCTGGACAGATGGGCTCCTTAGACATTGTGGTGTTTCAAAACAGTGCAGAACCGTAAATGGCAGCAGCCGACCCCCGCAGGAGGATTAACATGGTGAGAACCTTGAGGTTAGAGACGCCTTGCTACCGCACTAGCTTCCACTCGGATGATGATGGGAAAGGAGGGAAGTCAGGTGGGTAACACCAGGCACCTAGACCTGGATGTGGGCCTAAGCAGTGCAGATGGGCTATTAGCTGGGGGGGGGGGGGGGGGGGTGTGTGCAGGTTTCTGAAGCTTCAGGGAAGATCCTTCCTTAGCTGATCCCACCCGAATCACCTCCACACAACATGAAAACCACGGGCACTAAAAGAGCACTCAGCCAGTGTTATTTAGATGCTCATATTCATGAGCTCAACTTTAAAGTGACCCCCCCCCCCCCAGGAACTATGGGACTATGGGACTATGCTGTTGTACTATTGAGTTCAGTTTAGGGTGGACTGGTTGAGAAAATAAGCCACACTAATAATCTGGTGACAAGATAAAGCACTGTGGTGCTTTGCACAGGAATCCCCTGCTAATGGTTTATTTTTACACAGCAGCCGGAGCCGACGGCAGTACGTGCTTTCACGGACCACCTGCCGTTACGATGAGCACTGACAGATGGGCAGTGGCTCCCCAGATGCTTTACAAATACCAGCGGTAAGACCTGGGTTCACTGTTACTTGGGGATAAACACAAACTGGAAAATTCTGTCAGGAATAATACTCCTATTTACATGTTACAGGATCAATTAACAAAACAAACATACAGCTTATGTGAGTGGAGACCCTGAAATGCTGCCCATAATTAATCCCCATAACCCCAAAGAATTGCTTGCCAGCCTCCACAGAAGAGCTTGAACCCTCTGAGCCGACAAAGGACAGCTGCGTCACGGGGAAAATCCCTGTCATGGCTCTGAATTTAATGTTGCACTATCTTTGGCAAGGATAATCTAACTGAAGCAAGCTACTTCTCCTTCTCTGACCATGTGAATTGCACTCACCCTGAACAAACAAACACTAGGGGAGTGTAAGTATGAGTGTGTTTACTTACAGCAGCATAATACAGCCAGACAGGTAGTGCCCACACAAAATATCCAGCTGCAGAGCCTGAAGAGTCTGGCAAATAATCTCTTGTAAAGCAGTCAGCACAGGGCGATGCCCTCCACAGGAGCACGTGCAGGCTGCAGCCCCGTTAGCTCATACAGACTGCCACTCTGAAAGCATTAAAAGTACTCTCCATCTAGCAAATATGACACTTCAGGTACCACTGTGCTCAAGCGCCCTCTTTGGTTAATTTCTGGAGACCTTGCAGCTCAGACTCAAAAAGCAGCAAAACCCTGCATGGCTGCAGCCACTCTGCCTGGCATTTGCAGAGCCCCGCAGAGAAGTGCGTCATAGAGCTCCTCAAAGTCACCAGACATCATGACGACCTGCAGGAAACTGCTGAAGCACAGAAAAAAATAATACAAGGAAAGGGGAAGGCTGCAGTGACATTTAACGAATAGTTAGCCATCCGTTTCAGGAAGACCAGTAAGACAGGTGTATATAGGACCTGTCAGAAATATCACACAGCCACTAAACTCTAATAATAATACAGCAATAAAGCATAAAGACAGGTGTTTTTATACGGCTGTTAAGACTTTCAGACCCATGTTGAATGTGTTATAGCGACAGACTTGAAAACTCACTCCACTTGAAGTGGAAATCCCAGCATTTCATATGGATGGTGACAAGCTCAAAGGACAAGCCATCAACTGTTAATCAGAGTGCTGCTGACCTCCCAGACCCCCTGGATTAGAGAGCTAATCCTAGCAACATTGAAGGCTCTTTGACCCATCATAACATATAATTGGGAATTAGACACATCACCATGTTGGTACTGATTTACTAATCACATACAGACAGCCAGCTTTCCCAGAAGTCCCTAGGGTGTGACGAACGGGTACCAGGGCTACTAAGTTGCTGAAATAAGTACTGCTGGTGTTATGGTCTGTATTATCAGGATGGGAGATGCCCAGAAGCACAGACACAAAAAAGCAACATTAGCACATTTATACATCCCTCTATCAGCTAGCGACTGTACAGGAAACAGGCAGGGATGCAGGGAGCCATGCCACAGCTTACACAAAACATTTTAGCATTCGGGGCCAGGTGGCAGTGCTCAGCTGAAGGACTCCAGCTAAAACAGTCTCTTTTCTAACATAGAGGGTAAAATCAGTTTAATCAATCTGGCTATCAAATGTTTAAAAAAAAAAAGGAATATATCTAGGGCGGCACGGTGGTGCAGTGGGTAGCACTGTCGCCTCACACCTCTGGGAGCAGGGTTCGAATCCGGCCCAGTTCCATGTGTGTAGAGTTTGCATGTTCTCCCCGTGCCATTGTGGGGTTTCCTCCGGGTACTCCGGTTTCCC